>JALLPI010001318.1:0-10493 GCA_036939935.1 Cyclotella atomus
ATGAAAATGACCTTTTCTGTAATGCTTCTCATAGGAGGCAATACATTATGAGAAGTGGGCACAAAGTGCCCGTAATTCTTGGCAAATAAAACATAAATATGGTTATATTACATTCAAGGTGGCTGAAGTGGTTTCTGCTCCTTCAGCTCCACTATTAACTAGAACCGTTTTTATAATTAGGCTCTGCCCACCCGCATTTGCTGCGGGCACACTTTACGCAGTAACCATATCATTTAAATGAGCCCAGCTGACTTTGTTCAAGAGAACTGTACTAGTTCCTCTTCAGAAAATACTAACATCACGACCATTACTACGACTCTCTTAGATGTTAACATTAACCCTATCTCTGGCACAGATTGATGCGAGTTGGTCTCCTGCGCCATCTACCACACCAGTTCAAGAAGTGTATCAACGTAATTAATTCGACAACACTTCAAGAGTTGTTTAGAATCAATCATAATTATGAAGGTTGATGAAGGCTTTCTATCTTGTATCTACAATTCAACATCTCTACAATATATTGGTGCTATACACCATTGAACCTAAAGTTAAGGAAAGTGCTGAGCACAAAACAATAGTTGTTGAAAGATGATCTAAATTGTTTCTGTTTTCCTTACCTGATCGTCCCTCTCCAAGCCCTGGGTGAGTAAGTTTTGTTTTCTTCTGTAGGAAAGAATCCGTCCACACCTAGACGCAAAGAGAGAATGATGTTTGTGTGAGCCAGTAAACGCCAATAATATCTCAAACTTATCCATAGTGCTTGACACATACCTATACCCTCAAAGAACTCAACTGCATCATTGCTGGCAAAAAGTGCTCCTTCACTTGTACCTGCACGATACAACACTTTACTTGGTGAATAGACGTAAAAAGATTGATATTCATTAGCCGAGATGTGAACTTCTGACGTGAAGCTGCCAAGTGGAGTAGGTTCAACTCTGCCCTTGATTTGTACAGAGCTGTTGTCAAACACTTTGTTCCAGCTTTCTCTTGTGCCTACATGGCCCACATAAGGTCCACTGCGGGTCCAAACTTGGACTAGGTTCGTATTGGCGGAAGCACCAAAGAAGTCCAGAGATGTAACGTTGATGTCACGAAGTGCTTTGATGACAAACATAGCTCCTTGGGCTCCCTTAGCCGCGGCATCAGTAGTTTCCAATGACAAGTCACGGCAATCAGCTGGACATGTAGCTGTAGATTCATACGCCTCACAAATGTTATTGCCACACGTGTTCGGCGTTGAAGCAGCAATTACATCATAAATGATTGAACCACGAAATACTCTTGGCGAGTACACAGTGCCATTGAACATTGGCCCATCAAGTCCAATGCCCTCATAGAATTCAATAGCATTATCACTTGTAAAGAGGGCACCTTCAGATGTGTCACTGTTTCCACCTTTGTACATTACTTTTTTGGGCGAAAAAATAAAGAAGGACTTGACTTCGTTGGCTAAAACCACAACATCTTGATTAAAACCTCCAAGTGACGTGGCGTTCTCCCGACCTAACTGAACCACCGACGAGTTGTAAACGAGAGTCCAACCATCTACACTGGATACGTGGTCTTTATAAGGTCCGGATCTCGCATAAACTTGAACTGGTGCTTCTGCTGCTAGGTTGCTAAAGAAGGTCAAGGATTTGACTGTGATGTTACGAAGTGCTTTGATGGAGAACATGGCACCTTCAGCACCTGCAATACACAACAAGCGTAAGATATCATCAAAATTATGACGCCCATCAAATTGAGTATTGGCACTGAACATACCCTTGGCTCCAATATCATTTGCATTCAGAACTACGTTTTTGCAGTCTTGCGGACACGATGAAGAGTCTTCGGATACATCACAGACCGAGTTACCGCACAACCCGACAGGATTTCTTGTTGGAGCCAATGATGTGGGGACAGCAGAAGGTGCAATAGTCGAAGACGAACCGGTAGTTACATCGTATCTTCAACAGGCACACAATTACTAATGGTTAAGAATGCGGACTTCGGTAAATAAGATGAAAAAGAAATTGACTCACCTGATAGTACCAGCAAACACTCTTAGAGGTACAACATTTTGTGATGCATCTCCGCCCGCAAATAACCCACCAGTAACTCCGGCTCCCTCGTAGAGTTCCAATGCATCATTCGATGAATATGGAGAAGAACCATCACCCACATCATAAATTAACTTCGTTGGAGTGTACATGTAAAAAGATTGCACCTGACCTGCTGGGATCAGTAATCCATTGGCAAAGTCACCAAGGCTCGTCAAAGTAAACCTTCCTTTCTGTTCGAGTGCGTTGTCGTAGATTAGAGTCCACTCAGATTGTGCGGCCTCTTGACCTTGCCAAGAATCAAGTTTGGTGTACACCTGAAATAGACTAGTACCCTTGGTGATTCCATAAACATCAAAAGAAGTGATGATAATATTCCGAAGTGCCTTTATCGAAAACATGATTCCCTCTGAACCCTTGTTGCCACTCTCAGCTCCAAAATATGCAACGTTACTACAGTCAGCAGCACATGTGCCAGAATGCTCGTTGAATTCACAAACACCATTACCACAGTGCCTCGTAGGATTGTTTGTTGGTTGCATTGTTGGCAGAGCCTGTGATGGACTCACTGATGGAGAGAAGGTTGCAGAACCAGGAGCGATGGTATTGTAGCTTATCAAACCAGAGAACACACGGGGACTAAAGACTGAGCCACTGCCAAATTTGCCGTACGCGATTGCGATCCCTGCAAAGAACTTGAACGAGTCGTCGCTTTTAATAAGATCGCCTTCTTTCACCTGTTCACTGCGGTAAGCAAGATTGCTCGGTGAATAAATATAGAACGACTGGAGTTGGCCAGCTGCGATCTTTACTTTGTTGGTAAATTTCAGCTCGGTCACTTGATCCTTTCCATTTAGCAAAAGTGATTTATCGAATACAAGGCTCCATCCCACATCACTTGTTTCAAACCCACTGTAACCTCCTGTTCTAGTATAAACCTGCACTAGATCAACTTGATCGCTACGAACAACAGAGTAGATTGAATTAATCTCTACCTCTCTCATGGCTTGGATGGTCCACATTGTCCCGTTGGATCCTTTGGAACCGATGAAATCAAAGTAAGTAGAAAACTCGGCATTAACACAGTCTGCTGGACAAGACTCCGTGCTTTCATCTGCAGTGCAGATGAAATTGCCACATTTTTTCGTAGGAGCCAATGTCACTGGCTTGTTTGTCGGAGTGGGTGTCTAGAGAGAGGGGAGATTAAATTGAATTCAGGTGACCAATAAGATGATACAGTTGTGCTTAATCTAAAGAAATCCATCAGACATTTGGACTTACTGGTTCAGGAGTTGGCATTGGAGACTAGGTGATGATAACATTTTATGAGCAACGCAACAGATGAGTATGCTTGGAATGACACAAAATCAACAATCTTACCGGTCTGGGTGTGGGGCGCGGGGTCGGCGCAGGCGTACCCGGAGATGGTCCAGAGTCAGCGTTATTGAAATTGAATTCCACCTCTGCATACCATGGAGCTTGACCAGTCCTAATGTCACGCACAGTGATCACCAGACTTTTGCCCGAGCCCTGCCAATTTTTCAATGTATGAGATTGTCCAGACGACAATGCATTAATCACGATACTGGTAGCATAAGAAGTTCCATCACGTCCTTGCTCTACAATCGTCACCATATCTTTGGCGTCTTTTGTAGCAGCATTGATTCCTCTTGCTCGGTTAAACCCAACAAAGATATCGTCAGAACCACCACTTTCGAGCTTCACAACGACGGGATAATCGTTGGGGTTGTTGCCATAATCAGCGATGCCGACAATCTTTTTTATGAGAAAATTGGGCTGTGATCGCCCAGAGTTCCAAGTAACGATGCGATCAGAGTACCAGCTTCCTTGCTGAGATAACTGGTGACTCTTGGCAGGATTGAAGCACATGGCACTGACATCATCTCTGAACCTACATGTCGTGAGGTGAAAAGAGATTGCACATAGCTTAGATACTGCAATCGGTTCGGATCAATAAAAAGTTGATTGGCAAACGTACCAAGGGTTGCCCATAAGGCAGCTGTGATCAGTGTAAGTTTTACCATCATCTCCACCCGAATGAGCTAGATTCAAGTTATGTCTGGAGACAAAATATAATTAGAGACTGATGATCACAAGCGCAACCCAACAAAAAAGGTTCACCGACTCACCCAATCTCATGAAGCCCAACCGCCGGAAACTTGTAGTTATTTCCCTGATAGTAGGTGAACCAACTGTTCACTCCACCATACGCCGCCCAACCACAGTCAGTGGCACTGTAGCATCCTTCAAGACTGTACATGACATGATGGAATGGGCCGGGCAAAGACATGCCAATCTTGACTTCGGCAGCTCTCCTCGATGCTCTGTACAAAAGAGTCATGATACAACATAATATTATAGTAAGCCATGTGATACACCAGAAAACAACCATAATACACACATCAAATTATCCTCACTCTTGAATCTGACTTCTACTACTCGACTTCAAACTAATATTGATCGTCACCTCAATCACACCCGGCGCAGCCTCTGCCTTACCCAAATCATAATTATTCGATATCTTCAAATCACCAAAGCTACACTTCTCAAACTGATCTTTGACCGTAGTATCATCTCCATACGTGCCGAATATTTTATCGGACATGATTTTGGCGCTATCGGGGTGAGCTAAGCCGTTTTCATCGGTGACTTTGACGAATAATACCTTTTTGGTACCGGCATAGACTGCTAGTTCGCGTTGTGCCAAGGATCGAGCTTTGAGACTGTGTTGTCCGTTGCCTGGTTTGAATTGGAGTGTGCCGGGTGGTAGAGATACGACTGTTTCAGTATTGTTGGAAGAGGATGATGGAGGAGCGAATGGATTGTTATTCTCGCTGCTGCCTTCGTCGGTAGTATCATCGGGCAGTTTGACACTTTCCAAGTCTTCTTCGGACAATCCAACCAAGGTGGATTCGGCACTGATCAACTCTCCGCTGTTCAAGGCCTCGCGAAGTTGAGCCATTTGTTCTTCGGATCCGATGAGAGGGAGCATTTCGCCGGTGGAGGCTCGTTCGCAGACGAACTGCTCGCCCAGTTCTTCGGTGGAGACGGACTCATCGACGGTGGGTTTGGGTGTGGGCGAGGCGGTAGGGCTGGATGTCTTGGCGAGCTTGCTGGCTTTGGAGACTACTTGGAGGTTGCGTGCTTGCTGGCGATTGCGCTGGAGGGTGGATTCGTCGGGGGTGAGGGCGATGGCGATGATGCTGGCGCATAGATCTTCTTGTTGGAGGTTTCGGTTGTTGGGAGGGGTTCCTCTCAGCTTTTGGATAGGACGAGCAGAATGATTCGGTTCAGCACGGATGGTGAGGTTGGTCTCCAGAATGGAACAATGCGTACAACTGGCATTAACTTCTTACCGAAGCTACGGGCTGCAGAGACCCAATGGCCACAGCAGATATTAGAATCGATATAATGGCTCTCATTTTGTTTTCTGAATGAATGTTGGTTCAGCACAGTGGATAAGTAATAAACGAACTATGCTCTGGAGATCTGATATGAAATAGAAATATTGTGAATGCATCTAGCATGTTCATGTATCGAACCGTATTGTTTCTAACGAGCCATTAAGAGAGATACATTTCAACCAATACCATGCACAAAATATACTTGTATTCTAGAACAACGAAACCAACTTGTCTTGTTCGCACTGCCGTACCAAAAGGCCTTCTCAATTGAGTTACAAGTTACGTTGATTGAAGCAGGATGAAACAGATGCATCATGCGCCCACTCACAACTAACGGCCAAGATGTCACACTCCGCGCACCTCCACACTTTTTGGACATTGGCATTTGGATGGATGCTTTGAAATTTATTATCGTTTGAATGCCGATGTTGGCACATTGCATTTGAATTTTTGACTGTGTGATGCATGCACCTCTGGACACACACAAGAGTTGGTGTTTGTTCGGCATTTTTGGCGGAAAGACTTTCAGGAAAGGTATCACTTCTCACTTCATCTTGTAGACAATTTTGGCAAGTAGATCAGATACAACATTCAACTGATCTTTGAGGGGGAGGGACGGAAAAGAAGAGAGAGACAATGCTCTCCACATGTGGTTGTCCATTTGAATTTATCATGGTTGTTAGCTCAGAGATACTTCTATTACTTTTAATGAATACACATCTAGCTTATATCATACATCAACATACAACCAATCAACTCTCTAGTTCATCCCCATCGTTTTAATGGTATTCCATCCCATAACTCTTCTATGTAACAAATGTGTTTGGCTGCCTCCTGTTGTTCCACTGACAGGACAGCCCAATAATACTCTTCAGTACTTGGCTCTGTACCATCACCATCCCACATGGATTCGTTCCAACCAAGTACTTCTAGATGAGAAGTTATCCCCATTGTTTCAAGATCACTCCAATAATAGCCCTTGTAATGATTGACCCAACAATCCCATTGCTCTTTGCTGATACCAAGACTGTTCACAGCCGCAGCTTCTGAAGTGTACAGGTCTGAAAAAGCCCATTTCTCAATGTCATTTTCACCGACCACATTCCACGAGTACTTGATGTAGCCCAAATCATTTTCGGCTATGGCAGTGTCTTCGGCGCTTAAGGTACTCCAGTCTGTGAACCTCTTTTTTGGCATGTCGTCAAAGATTGAAAGTGGCTGACTGCCAGTAGGAATTGTGGTAGGATTTGTGGAAGGTTTCGATGTTTGAGTTATGGGCCTGTTCGAAGGCTTGTTGGACGGTTTGGATGAAGGTGTATTGGATGGGCGAGGTGAAGGCTTGGAGGTAGCCTTTAGTGGACTGGCAGTAGGATGGTTTGAAGGCAGACTTGTTGGACTTGCAGTTGAAGGTGGTCTAGTGGGTGGCTTGCTAGGTTTCTTAAATGGCCTCGTGATCTAGTGCTGAGTTAGAGAAGACTCGTTCAAATATGCATCAAAGATCAATTTCAGTCAGCTCACCAAATTAGAAATATAGTCAACTGTTGGTGTGACGACCTCTGGATATTTACTGGGAGAAAGTGTTGGAGGTGTATTGGGACTCATGCTTGGGACATATGAAGGGCTGTCAGTACCAGGAGATAAAGTGATCGGGTGCTTTGATGGTGGCCTACTCGGTTGACCAGTTGGATCCATTGACGGATTTGTGGTTGGTTCGAGCGATGGCTCGTTTGTCTGCAGCATTAAGCAAGATATGTGTCATTGGATTACCAACGCATTACTACAAGGAGCAATATCAGTTTATGAACAAGACTCACTGGCTCTTTTGTTGGCTTGATCGTAGGTAGTCTCGTGGGCAGCCTCGTCGGAAGTCTCGACGGCTTTTTACTGGGAACTGCCGAAGGACGCGGTGAAGGCTTGTTTGTAGGACGAACGCTCGGATAATCAGTTGGAGATAAGGTCGGCGTTAACGTTGGGGAGTCGGTAACAGGAAATTTTGTTGGAACCCTCGACGGCTTATTTGAGGGCTTGACAGTCGGTGATACGGTTGGCTTGAATAGATGTATTGGAATCGATGAGATCGCTGAAGTGGTTACACAATTGAAGTATGCGTCTGACTTACCAAGTCAGTTGGCTGTTCCGTTGATGGTGCAGGAGTTTCAATGACAGGAGATGGCGTTGGGGGCTGTAGGACATAGAAATAGTCAAGAAGATTGAACTTATAGCAATCAACTCATGCTGGTAATCCCTTACCGTATAATCAAAGCACGGCCCTCGCCGCTCGCAGCACTCTTGCTGGCTTGTGAACAGGAACCCTTCATAGTATTCCACTGACGATGACAAGATTCAGCGTTAGCAACTTATCTCACAAGTTCATACTTGAGCAGCTAAAACTTACTCCACTCTGGATAGCCCGGTCCAAACACACATTTCACCTTCTTCCTCTTACTTAAATCAGGATACCAGTATTGCTGAATTGATGGCTGGCTTGACGGTAATGATGATGGACTACGCGTTGGAGAGTTTGTTGGATTGCGCGTCGGTTTTGCTGTGGGTAGGTTAGTTGGCTCTGGCGTAAGAGCTTCGGTTGGCTAGTAATCGTCGGAACGAAAATTGAGTTGAAGTTATGAGAATTCATTTATTACCCATGAACGAGTTGTGCTCATTATCATCACTTACAGAAAAGCTCGGTGTCATTGTTGGTGAGAATGTGGGGATAACCGTTGGATTAAGGGTTGGCTATGAAATAAGTTGAAGCGCGTAAGTCATGCATATTTCTTCAAATAAGTATAAAGCTGCATGCGTTGCACTAACCTTTTGAGAGGGCGATATGCTAGGACTCAGAGTAGGCGAATCAGTTGGTTCCTTGCTTGGTGAAAATGACGGGCTGTCACTGGGTGATATGGAAGGAATCGATGATGGTTTTGACGAGATGGATGGTATGTTACTTGGGCTCGTAGATGGCAGTGCGGTATACGTGGGGCTGACGGTAGGTGTCTCCGTTCTATAGCATTTCACTGGGACATAGACCCATGCATTCATCCATAAAAGTTTCGCCCCTGGATCTTCTTTGAGCATGATGGGGAGGAAATCTGGTTGATTGCAGTACTTCTCATATTCTCCACCTTGGCATTCAAACACAAATCCATCACTTTCTACCTGGTCTCCAGCTTGATAATTTCTATACGATCTGTCATATTTGTCTGGGCAATACCGCGGTGGTGTAGGGTTCAGAGTTGGTGCCTTCAGAAAAAAAGTAGACGTTGAGATCACTGCACAATACAATACAATACAATAAAGTCCGATGGTACTTACATCAGATGGACTGTTTGTTGGTGCCTAACATTAAAAGATTCTCACGAGTTAGATGTCGGTCAATTGTAGCCAATCACTACTCGAATTTACATACCAGTGAAGGTGACAGGGAAGGTGATAGCGAAGGCGATGTTGACGGACTTGCAGTTGGCCTAGTTGTGGGCTTTTGCGTGGGTTTTTTGCTAGGACGTTTGGACGGCGAGCTCGTCGGCGTTTCGGTACTGTAGCNTTGTGGGCTTTTGCGTGGGTTTTTTGCTAGGACGTTTGGACGGCGAGCTCGTCGGCGTTTCGGTACTTTAAGCGGACATGAAGGTGTAAGAAACTCGGTGTAAGATGTATTGACATTCTGAAGCAGCCGAATCAAGCAGTTATCTCACCTGTAGCAAGTAGCCACGAACTTCCAACAATTGCTCCACAGATCTTTAGCATTCTCATCTTCCTCCAACAAACTGGAATCAAAAGCAACGATGTTGCAATACTTTTCATATCGTCCCGGAAGACACTCGTAGATTCCATTCTCTGCTTCAATTCTGTCACCAGCAACATATTCAGTGAATGACGGATCATATGTATCGGGGCAGTATTGTAATGGTGTTGGCTGCTCCGATGGGGAAAAGGTTGGCGTTACAGTAGGTGACTGTGTAAAAATAATGTAACAACGAGATGTGTGAGATCGAATCTTCAACTGTTCAGTCTTCCAGCTCTGGATGATAATCAAAATGAACAAATGTAGCCAGTAAATAAGATAGCATTCAAACTTACATCAGTTGGCCTATCTGTGGGAGATACAGTTGGTCTCCTGCTCGGTTTCTTGGATGGCCTATCTGTCGGACTGTTAGAAGGTTTGAGAGTTGGCTTCATCGAAGGTTTATTAGTCGGCTTCACTGAAGGCTTCATTGTGGATTCAACACTTTGCGATGAGGCAGTTGACTCGTCCCACAATTCTGTAGAAATCATTGCATCAGTTGTGGTATCCGATGCTACTGTAGAGCTCGGATTCTCCCAAAATGTAACTGGAACGGTACTGCTGGTGCTTTGATCGTCCATCTCTGCAGTTGTAGTTGTAGTCAATACAACTGTAGATGTGGACGTAGTGGTGGTGGTGGTTTCATCAAAAACAGTAGGAAAAGGCGACGGTGCCGGAGTTTCACCCTTCTGTTTGCCTTTCCCGTTATTCTTGCCTCCATTCTGCTTACCGGTGTTGTGTTTACCTCCGTTATTCTTTCCATTGTTGTTGTTTCCGATGTTGATGATCCAAGTCTTACCTCTCTCTTCATCTTCCTTTTCATCCTCCTTGTCATCCTTGTCGTCCTTTTGCCTATCGTTGCTCCTGGCATTATTCTTGTCACGGCCCTTTTGAAAGTAGTAGTAGTCATCATTGTAATCGTCATCGGTGTTGTCATCGTATTCGTCGCCGTAATCATCGTCGTCGTCGTCGCGACGATTTCGATTCAACGTGCGTAGAGTCTTGTTCGGGCTCCCTCGTATTCTAGACTGGGCAGTGTATCGTCTTTTACCGACAGTCAAACGAGAGTGCGTTGCATCTTCGAGCGCATAGGAATGCAAGTGTGCAGGTTGAAAGTGCGATGACATTGACAGGGCCGCAGCCCAAATGACGAAGCTAGATTGCCGCTGCCACATCTTCTTCTGAGTTATAATAATTGGTGTTGTCTTGGCAGATGATATGCAAATGAATGCTTCATCTCGCAAG
>JALLPI010001319.1:0-10486 GCA_036939935.1 Cyclotella atomus
CCCAACTTCAACTCGAGCAAAAAGAGGAACTCTACTTCAAACCTAAGATTGGAGTCAGATTTTCAGCAGTGGCTTAAAGCGATCCACTTGAGGTATCTTTCTCAAAATTCTTTCTCATCTAATGCGTTGAGAGAGACTATGAATCGTGTGAACAGCCCTCTAAATATTTTCAACACAAAGCTTTACTAGGTTAAAAAAGTGGGCTACAACAACCGTTGCCCACATTATCGACAAAGAGGCCTCTGATGAGGCCCTTTATGTCTAATAGATCAGGCCTTGACACCTCTCCCTGCATTATGGCAATCCTGCCTCACCGGGTCCATCACCGCAGTACGAGGAGACTCCTAGTAGTGAAACAAGCATGAAAATGGCTTATCTTGGGGGATGCGACAGATGGCCAACTTTGGATGTACAAGATCTCATGAAACTAGGTTTTCTTGACCCCGAACAATCGGCACAGGTGCTGTCTCCAATCCACCAGCGTATCGTGAATAATTGGGAACTCCTCAGCAAGTATGGCACAGTCACTCGCGGGCCAAACGTGTTGTTCCTGTCTAGCAGCTCATCGTTCACGCCATTGGATACACGAAAGCCAACTGAGACTATCTATTGGTATAACAATCTGGCCCAATTATTGGAATCTTTTAATGTCGCTTTGACACCATTTGAGCACATCGAGATGAAGTAAGGTGCTCACGCTCTTTGCCCACCAGGGTTGGGAATTCCCAAACTTACTACTAACAACGAAGTTGCTACCTATGCAAGGCAACTCCGACAACTCTGAACTAGCCAGTGCATTAACAATTGCCACCAATGCCAACAAGCCCAATGGATACGAGTTGTTGCACACGAATGCCAACAAGCCCAATGGATACGAGTTGTTGCACATCACACTGCGTAAATTGGTCCCCGGGTTTGATGAGAGGAAAGTGAATATCAAAACATCTTTATGTGGCAGTTACGAATCTATTTTCCGGTATGCTGCCGCTATTGAGCAGACGAGCATGCTCCCAGCTAAGAGAGGTCAACGATGCTCACCAAAGAGTGCAGCCATCCAGTTCTTGGACGGCATCATCACCGAAGCTGGACATGCCTACATCATCCAGGCCCGTATTCTGCGAACCGACTTAAACACTCTCACCAATTATGGCCCAGTGCCACCAAGGTTCAGCCTCAAACAGATGGCCTTCGAAATCCAAGAGAGCATTCCTAATGAAAGAGCAGATCTAGACCTCGAGCGCAAGGCCTCCATCTACAAGAGCATTGCCACGATGACAATCGATGATCGGCCAACTAATCCGGATCAAACTGGCCCTACGGTTTCGTTCTCACCATCCGTGTCGCAGCTAGAATCCAAGAATACCGTCCAAGAATCAATCGAGCCGCTTACCGCCCACAACCTGATCGCAACCGTCCTGCCCGTTACCCAGTCCCGGATCCCGCAAAGGATCTCTCAAAGAAGCGACAATCCTTATACGATCCATCAATTACGTGTGATGCATGTCGCCAGCGTGGGCATCCTGCAGCTCGTTGCTACCAATTAGCCGCTTCACTTTTCTTGAAGGAGTACATTGCCAAGGAGTCAAACAAGCCAACGATGCACCAAGCCATGGGTAATTGGGTACAACGCAATGCTCCCATCATCAAGGATGCCAAAACCCAGGAGACACTCAAGAAGAATCCATTGCAAGTACTATATACATACATGGATCGATCAGGATTCTCCGCAGACAAGATTTTGGATGAGTTGGACTGGGAATACTTTGACCAAGGAGGAACGGTGGCAGAGGCATTTGGTGTTATGGGGGGGGGGCAAACTAATGCACCCAACGACGCGGCGGAAGATTCTGAATGACTCTTTTGCACCATCGATGAGCCAAAATCCTTAGCGCCTGCTTTATGCAATGCTTACATGATTAATGAGCGATTAATACCCGGCGAAAAGGAAATCATCGACGGTGGAGACCAACAACACTACGTGCCAAGCGCCAATTGATTTTGCTGCAACCAAGCAATCCGAGCAACCTAATCCACCTAGAACTGACAACACCAACCAAGTTCAACCATCGGATGAACATGTCTTAGACTTCAGCCAATTCGATCTTGATGAACTACTCAAGGACATAAAACAGAAGGTTAAGGCACGGGACAATCAGGATGATGAGGCACTATTACAAGGAATCGAAAATGCGATGCCGGAAGCGAAAGTGACAACGAAGAACTCGCCGCAGCGTTCGTCAATGAACTACCAACAACTTCCATTCCACCAAAACCACCTCCTGGTTCACTACTCAGTGACATAGCGAGACCACCATCACCTACTAATATCATCGACTTCCCATATTTCGATCTGGAGCCACCCGATGCTGAATATAAGCTCAACCCACGGTCAACTACCACACTTCATAAGTTCCATGTTAACAAGTTAGACCTCGAACAACTGCAACAAAGTGTGGATTTGACTCAAGAGAATATTGATGACTGGGATGACGACGAGGTCTGAGTATCCGAGGTTATGACATATAGCGTGATAGCCGATATCGGCACGTATGGAAGAACATTCAAATTAAACTCCGCTAAAGCCAACAGAGGGGATCTTGCTGACTCCGGTGCAAATTGTTCGATGACAGCTAATAGATCACTTTTGGAGAATGTGAAGCAGTTGACACACCCATTTATAATTGGATTGGCTGTCAGTAGCAATGGATCCATCTCGAGCTCATCCGAATGCACACATATTGGTGATCTTAGTATAAAGTGCGACGACAGCAGCTCCTTCGCAACAAAATGCTTCTACAATCCTAATGCTTCGGACACAATCATATCACCCCAGGCCATTATCGACGAGTCTACCACGAATTCACTAGTTGGAGCCAGTCGGGCCGGAAATTTGGACAACCAGGCCAACTCAACTTTATTGGACCAAATGGCACTAAGACCATAACACTCCAACAGTACAACGGACTCTACTTCATTAGTTCAGCTTCCTATAATATCTTCGATGAATGCAAAATGATGGATGATGACAAGATACCAACGTGCCCCAGATTGACTGCTAATAAAATCGATATGTCAACACAGACAGAATTCACGACAAGAAAACTAAAACGGCAACCTCCACGACACAAGAAGTACACGCCTGTATCTCGGTCCAAAGCTTTAGAGTCCGAAACATGGTACTTACATTTAGGGGGATACAACGAGGACCAATTGGATCAACTGCCTGCTAATGCCATCGGGCTCCCAGCAAATTTTGAATGGCACCCGTTTCGGTTCATCGACTTCAAGGAACAAGCCAGGATACGCAGACTGCCAGCGGGTAGAGACCCAAACAAGGTGTCAGAGCGTGGACAAAGATTCTACATGGATTATGGGTTTGTGCGAGCTTCTAATGACGAGGACTTCGATTGGCCTACAAAGAAGAAAGACCGAGTGATAGAGTCTTTTGACGGTTTTAGCTCCTACCTCCTCATCGTAGACGAAGTCTCCAAACACTCTTGGATATTCCTAACTAAGACAAAAGACCCACCTATCGGATTGACTAAAATATTCATGCGAGAGTATTGCAACGCCGATGAAGGATTCATCAGGTGTGATCAAGGCGGCGAGTTAGCTCGCTCTACCAAATGGAGGACAGCTATGCTCACTGAATTCCAGTATAAAGTGGAACCCACGGGCGCCAATAGTCCATCACAAAACGGCCAAGTTGAGAGATACAACAATACAATCGCTACTATCATCCGTACCCTACTTTATGGCGCAAATCTCCCAGCAAAGTATTGGTCTGTGGCTGCAGTACACGCCGTTTGTTTACTGAACAGGCGAGTGCACAGTGCCATTGGAAGAACGCCATACTAAGCGTGGTGGGGTCAACAACCGGATTTGAATGCCCTCAAAGTGTTTGGATCCAGAGTATGCGTCAAGGTTAGAGGCAAATGCCGCTCTAAGCTAGACCATCATGACTTCACAGGCATATTCGTGGGATACACGGCCTCTGACGACAATATTCGTTACATTGATGTCGACACAGGAGTGGTCAAAACGTCTCACCACGGGGTGTTTGATGAATGTTGGTATTTGCAACCTGTACGCCCACCTATGGCCCAACTCCTATTTGACATGGGTCTGGAACAAGAGGAGCAATTTACCCAGGCACCTCCATCACAGCCGCGTCCTATCGCAAAATTGCCACCAATGCCACAATACGACCCTCCTACTTTACCAGCTAAGGCCAAGCAAGTCTCAATCCCAATACGGCTGACGGAGGCTCCACCAATAACTACTACAGCAGCTGCTGCAGCCACGACGGTGAATCCTCACTACAACACCGCTATTGATTACGAAGTCAACCGACTCAGCATCATTGACGATTTGGCATTGGATAGAGAAGAAGCATTCGCACAGGTGTACCTCTACCCATCACCATACCATGAGGCTTTCGAAGAGGAGATAGATTTGAGAACATGGACACCAAATGACCACCACACTGCCGGATTAGTTTTGATACAGCTTGACAACGAATTAATACTTGGTGATATACTTAAATCCACTCCGGCAGCTCGGATAGACAAGTGGAGGTCAAGATGCAGAGGCGCCACACTTCTTGAGGTCAAAGGGATACCAGTTCAGACGTCCAAAGATGTACATAACATTTTGGTAAACCTCAAACAACGCAAATTCAAAAAGTTTTGAGTGACATTAGCACATCCAGAGGCTAAAGGAGGATTAACTTCAATGGGCATACCTCAACTCCATATCGACCAACTGAACACACGATTCATCATGAACTTGGACCATATTCAACGTCAACAGGCTCCAACAATTATATCGGGTGGCGTACATCATTGGAGTTTTAACAAACTGACCCAAGAGAAACTGCTCAAGACTAAGGAATGGAGCGAGGGGCGTGATGCTGAATGGCTGCAATTGGAGCAATACTATTCACAAGGAATGTTCGGAGACCCAACATTTGTCAAAGATTACTCTCAGGTATTCCACATCGTCTGGACGTACATGGTTAAGGACTTTAATGCACGAAAGAAGGCACAAATGGCATGTGACGGTTCACCTCGAGGAGGAAAGGCGAGGATCTTGGACTACACACACGCAAACTGTATCGACCACACTGCTTCTCGATTATTTTATGGCATATCGCCAGCAGAAAACTTATTAATATACGGTGCTGACGTGAGCAACGCATTCAGTGAGGCACCACCACCAAAGCAAGGTTTCTACATCCTACCTGACAGAGCTTTCAATGAATGGTGGGAAGCAAAAGGCCTACCACCTCTCTCGCCTGGTCAAGTCATTCCTGTAATGAGGGCTATGCAAGGTCATCCCGAGTCTTCTTGCCTATGGGAGAAACATATCGATCGGATTATTCGCAAATATGGCTTCAGACCAACAGTACACGAGCCATGCTTGTATCTTGGAGAAGTCCGAGGCGAAAGATGCATTTTTAAACATCAAGTTGATGATTTTGCTATGGCGATGGAACACGAGGAAACAGCACACCATTTTTTCAACCTACTTGATGACGAGCTCACCATGCCTATGAAATGATTTGGCTTAATCACTCTGTTCAATGGAGTTGACATATTACAGAGCAGATACTACGTCAAGATTTCATGCGAGACATACTTGGACAAGATTTCCAAGTGTCACTTGGAGAATTGGATGAATGACTTAAAAATTACTACTTCACGACCACTACCTATCCCAGCCACCAAATCGTTTATGAAGGCTTTGACAGCGCCGTCGGTGACCCCACAGAGTCCGTTCAAAAGGCATTGGAGACCGAATATAAATTCGCGTACCGCAGCGGCATTGGCGAGATTATCTACGCCATGGTAACATGCAGACCTGACGTTTCTACGGCAGTGGTACAATGCGCCCAGCACAGTGCTTGCCCGGCCAAACAGCATTATCACGCTGTTCGTCATATTCTCAAGTACTTGTACTTGACAAAAAATGACGGCATCTACTACTGGAGGTCTCGCCCTCTCATGGCATTGCCTGAACATCCATTGCCACAACACAATGCCGCCTACCATGGGCCCATGCCACCATCCGCAAAACGCCACACACCTATGCCTCTCGAACCCGCTACGTCCGCCAATTCAAACTGGGCAGCATGCTTCAAAACACGTAGATCCACCACCGGGGTTAACGTTAACATCGCTGGAGGCGCTATTGGATACAAAACAAAACTGCAACCAACAGTCGCCGGTTCTTCTACGGAGGCGGAATTTATGGCGGCATATGACACCGGGAAAATGGTATTATTTTTAAGATCCATCATGTATGATTTGGGAATACCTCAACAGGCAGCTTCAATCATCTTTGAAGACAATGAAGGTGCTACCGCAATGGCCAACGCACAGAAACCAACAACCCGTACACAACACATGGACATTAAGTACTTTGCACTTGCTGAATGGGTCAAACATGATCTGATGATTCTAGAGAGAGTCAACACTGCCATCAACACTGCAGATCATTTCACAAATAGATTCTCAATAGGACTTTATTCTACCGCCATGTGGACTTCATCATGGGCCACATACCTCCTCCGTACTCTCCCTGTTACGATGCTAGAGCATGGAATCCAAATTATGTCGGAAACGAGGATATAACTCGTGAGCATTTGGTGATCAGACCAAAAGCAGCAGCAGCCGCCAAATGTGAAATGATTCTAGACCGATGGATTGATGTCGTTTCCCATGTTTGCATTCCCAATCCAATCTGGAGTCCCACATTGAATTGTGTGTGTGTGTGGGGGGGGGGGGGGGGTGTTAGTACATCTAGATAATTACCTATAACATCATGAATCATCTAGAGTTGTACTGTAGCAACCATGGTGGTTTGCATGATGAAAGTTTCATCTCTTCAGTTGCACCTTTTCATGTAATTAGCCGTGATTAGCATAAATAAGTACTTACCATGCCGGGTTAACTGTAGAGTAGGTAGAAGCGCTGACAGGCGCAAATAAGACGACCATCGACCATCACCATCAACCATCAACCATCAACCATCAAAGCAACGCACAACTCTAAATTCATCTATCCATATTGGCGGGAAGTCACTTTTAACAACTCCACGTGGACCTCGGAGTGACGCACAACGCACAAATGAGAGGGCAAGAGACGCCCCAACAAGCACTGGTGATGGCCATGATAGCCACCTGAATAGCATTCATAATCTTTTTAATATCTGTGTTACCAATGTTTCAAAATCGATTAGTGCATCTAATGGCAGAGATTGTAGTCTTTTCAACATATTAAAAATATTACGGAATGTGCTTGGGCATGATGACTGATGCCATTCCAGTGAAAGAAGAGAGACCGGGAGTCGGGAGGACTTTTCGTGGAAAGCGTGGTGGGAAGAGCAACAGATCCCAGCCTGCGGTTAAAGCATCCAACTACAAAGCACCTACTCCTGGATATGAAGAATACATCTACAATGTCTGCGCAGTGAAGCATGCAGCCCAATACATCGAAACCACCGAGAGGCTCACAAACTACATCCAATCAGGATACGCTTTCAGAGCAGATATTGCTGGAGCTCTGAGAAGCCTAACTGAACTTGTCATCAATTTGCCTGATGCACCTACACCGATGAAGGATGTGGCCGGGAACGATCTACCTATCACTGATATCAACACTCACATCTTCAAGCGCAACTACGATGCAGCTCACAAATGGAAGTTGACCTACGACGATAACAAGAGCAAGGCCTATGCTCTGATCTACAAGCACTGCAGCCAAGAGTTGAATGCACAGTTGAAAGCACTCTCTGACTGGAGCACCATCGAGACAGGACAGGATCCCATTGTGCTGTTGACCAGGATCAAGGGCCTGTGCTGCAAGTTCGATACTAACAAGCACCCGCCGAGAGCTATGGTATAGCAGCAGACAAGAGCATCTTCCTTTTCCTACAGAAGGACCTGAGCAATCGCAACTTCCATGAGCATTTCAACTCACTTGTCACTTCAGCCGAGAGCTACGGGAGCAGTATTGGAGACTGCTCAGCCCTGGTAGACGAGGAGCTGCGGCTAATCAACCCAAACAAGAACAGGGGCAATGCAACAAATGACGAGCTGGAGCAGTGCACTACAAGAGCAAAAGAGAAGTACATAGCCATGTTGATGCTCGATGCAGCAAACTACCGAGTCTTTGGGGAGCTGAGGAAGGAGTTGGACCGGGACTAGGCGAAAGGAACTGACTCCTATCCTACGACACATACTGGAGTGTTGAGGCTGATGAATGAGATTGGTGAAAACAATCATCCAGAGTACCACCATGAGTAGATAGACAGGATGACAATGTGATGATGTTTGCGCAAGATGGAGAGCAGTATGTGGAGCGGCGTAGTTGCCACAGTTGCAGGAAGCCAGGTCATATTGCTCGGAACTGCCCAGATAAGAAAGATGATGACAAGAAGCCCGCAGCCAAGAAGCAGATATGCACACAATGGTTGGTGCACTAGAATTGGACACTGGTGAGGATGGTGCAGTATCAGAAGGAAAGCTAACTGACTTTGATGGAGATGATGATGCCATGTATTTTTTCCACCAAAGCACCTCACCCACTCTAAACCGAAATTGGCTCCTCCTCGACAGCCAAATGCTCCACCGATATGTTAGAAACAAGAGCTTCTTATCCAACATCAAGGAGGCAGACCGTGCAACCATCATTAATTGCAATGCTGGAACTACCACGTGTATCCAAGAGGGGGTATTTGTGCAGAAACTGTTTGGCTCTATTCCTCTGAGGACCACCCAAATGGCATCTGCAATTTCATATTGCTCAAGACCACGAAGAAGCTGTTCCCAGTATCTTTCAACGGTGACCCCAAGGATGGCAACAAGGCCAGTTTCATGGTTGATACACCTGCGGGGGTGGCAGAATTCAGGGAATGTGACAAGGGTCTACATTACTATGACATGAGTGGCAAGGACCTGCTTTTTGTGCAGACTGTGGCAAAGAATTTCGAGGGGTACACCAAAAGAGACGTGGAGCTGGCGATAAAAGCAATAAGGCATCTACAAGGCATGCTAGGAGGGCCGGTGAGGGCCGACTACGAAGGCATGGTACGTGAAAAATTGACTGACGACTGTCCAAACTCACTCAATGACCTTAAAAATGCTCTTAAGATCTTTGAACCTGATCTTGCAGGACTCCGTGGAAGGACAGTGCGGCGAAAGCCAGAGCGGGTAGAGACAGAGATAGTAGCAATACCACGTGAATTTGTGCAATTGCATAAATTCGTGGTGCTTACTGTGGATGTAATGTTTGTCAGTGGAGTTCCACTCCTGCTCACTCGTTCGAGAGGAGTACAATTGATCACAGTCGAGTACCTGCCTAGACGTACAGCTAAAATTATAGGGCCAAACTCACTCGTGTCCTACAACTATATTCTCGAGCTGGTTTTGTAGTTCAGACTGCTCTCATGGACCGCGAGTTCAAAGCTGTCCGAGATCAATGCCCACACCTGCCCATCAACACCACCACACACAACAAACATGTACCGGAGCCCGAGAGATGTGTCCGCCGCGATAAAAGAGCGTGCTCATGGCGTTGAATGTACCCTGCCTTTCGACAGCTTGCCACACCTCATGATCATCCAATTAATCTATTTAGTTTTCTTGTGGCTTAACAATTTTCCAATCAAATCGGGTATTTCCACGAAGTACAGCCCGAGGGAGCTGATATGCCGCCACAACTAAGCGCCAAGATACTCTCCAAAACACCGCTTGGAACATATTTCATGTTGAGCCAGGATCATCACCGTATCCAGACATCCCGGCCAAGATTCTGGGGGTGAATTTGCAAGAGCATGGTGATGCCATCACCCCAGCAGTAATCAAACCTAATCCAGAGCAATAGCAGAAGCCAAAGCCGATCAAGCAGCCCAAAATGCCCAACTGAATCCCACAGAGCAAGCCAACATGCAAGACGAAAGAGCTCAGCCTATGCTTGGAAATGTGGTGGAGCCAGATGATGATGATTCAGTTGCACATGATGATGGAAGCATAATTGACATACAAGATGGCTTACCTGTAGAAAACCAGCAAAATGTCATAGAGATCAAAGATGTTGATGGAAACAAAGAGGAAGAGGCTTCACTGCAGGATCAGGGAGCTGCTTCTGATGAGGAGGATGAGAATGACAAAGAGTCTGCACCGGAAGAACCAAGGGTAAGGATGAGATCAGGTCGACAGCCTAAAGAGCAAGATTTCTATGGAGAGAAGGTGAACACCATTGTTGAGGAAGGCGACCCAGAAGAGAAAGTTGATGAGTACATGCACTCAATGCTGGACGAGGATCAAGCAAACACAGTGGATTTGTACTACCAGCAGTCTCTGAGTTTTTTATCATGCAGTATGCTGAGAAATCTGCCATGGACAAAGTGAGAGGTGGGTATAAGAATCGGTCCCCAGACCCCCCTACCCATTGACGATAACACCCTTTTCAGACACGGTCAT
>JALLPI010001320.1:0-11085 GCA_036939935.1 Cyclotella atomus
CTGACGAATAAACGAGATGGTGTGAGGATGGGACCGGGGACACGGGGGCACTGACCTATGTAGTTAAAGACAAGTATATCATCCTATTATTAAATCTTCATCTAAGAGTTGTTTTGACATCACACTCAATACTTTCTTTTACTAAAGTTTTAAATACTACATTCTCCTTTAGTAGGCAGTGATGATTTGAGCCTTAGAGAAGCAATTCCATCAGGTATACTTAGATACTTCCTCTTCAAGGGTTCTTTCGACTCAGAACAAGACAGCAGACAGCAGACAACCTCTGGAGTGCTTGGTGACTGCCAAACTCAGAGCACAATACAAAGTAGTACCACAAACAGCCGACTACCATATTCATAATATGAGAATCCACAGTTTCCAGGCAGAGCGAACCGAGTTCCTCTTGGTTTGGCGCCATTTTCTCGCTCGCCAGGTCCACCATCCATCACATCACACATCACTTCTTAGCCACCATGTCGTCCCTATCCAACCAACTCTCCGCTCTTACATCCACCAACAAGGGCTTTACCCACTCCGCCGAATCTGGCTCCAAAGGCATCGGCCTTGGCTTCACCCACTCAACCAAGCACGGGCATTCCATAACGGCAGACAACGTCAAACGAAGAGCCTCTGTCCTGTACGATAATGCCCGAGCCGCGGCCGATGTCCCAGAGGTAGCCCTTCGCGAGAACGCCGTCGAGGCCTTGTCAACTCTGCGTGATAAACTAGGAGGACCTGTGGATGTCTCCATTGAAAAGTTGCTTGATATCCATTCCTTAAACTTTGAACGTGGTACATCCACACCTCAGCAGAATAAAGAGATTGATGTCTCCATTGACAAACTGCTGCAGTTTCTAACTACTGTAGTGGCTGAATGTCCTCCCTCGGATGATGTGGAGAGCAATCCATTGTTGATGGCCAGTCTTCAAATCATTGAGTACCTCTTAAGGAAATATGAGATACACGCACGAGATTCCAATTTGCTCACTGTTTTCCTACCGTTGATTACCACTTATCCCCAGTTGGTTGCACGTGCATTGGGATTATTGAATCTTCAATCTGTCAACGGGGGGATGTGGTACTTCCTGAGACCGTATGCAGCTGCTGAGTCTCCACCTGTGAACCGTGTTGTGCTGGCCAAGGGTGCATCTAGAGATGAAGCTGTATTTGGCATCATTGCCAAGATGGGCAAAGATGCCGCGGAAGGTTGGGAGGGTGGAGCAGTTCGTAGAGGAATCAGTGCAGTGTTATCTTTTAGTGCCTCCATTTTAGTTGAGGCGCTTCATATTCAGTCGAAGAAAGGTCCAGGTAAAAGTGGTGTGGCGGGGGTGCAAGAGAACTTTGTTAGGAAGATCTTTCCTTTGATTGTTGGTGCGTGTGGTTCTAAGGATAAGTGTAGCGAATGGAAAGAGTGGGGAAGGTTGCTTGCCAGCACCTTGGCTACGCTTTGTCCACTAAGTAATGATGTTAGGGAAGCAATGTGTGATGCAGTTGTAGCAGGCATACCGACTGGATCTTCAAAAATGCTTCTGGATGATGTGACAGAAGATGATTGGAGCAATTCAGCAGTTATAGATGAAGAGGAGCTGGATGATGCATCTAGTGCTATCGCGACTCTTCTTTCCATACTGGGCAGCAATGCGGTCAAATCCAAAGATGAATGGAAATACTACCTGCCCATGCACCCATCAAAAAGAAATCCCTCGACTGTCGAATATCTAGGATGCGAACTGTCGTTATCTACTTACAAAGGCCTGTCCAATAGAAAGGCATTGTTTTCAAACGTTGTAGCTGGAGCTATGGGAGCCGTTTTTGGCAGCTTGTGCGATGACGACAGCAGCGAAGACGATAAAATTGGCTCTATTGGCCCATTACTGGGTGCAATAGTCATGCATGTTTTTGAAAAAATGGAGATGGGAGCAACCAAGGACCTTAGAAAGAAAGGGCGAGAATTGGGATCAGATGGAGACTTGCTATTTCTTCTGAGCTTGGTAAGTATGCCATTGTAAATAAATGGATGCAACTGAACTTGTCCTAACTCGAATGATTTGTTGCATATTCTCCAGATCAAAGAACCTTCACTCAACTCCTTTTGGAAATCAAAGCAAGCTGGTCTAGTTGCTGCACTGGTTGTACAAGCAGTCATTTCTTACGACAACCTTTGCAAGTACTTGAACTCTGACTGTCATGACGAGAAACGTTTTATGATTGTCCAACGATACAAAATGATTTTAGACTCTTTGCATCACCTTGACTCGGCTGCATCTGATCGAGGTGTGGCATACGCCATTGAATTTGTAACAAGCAGGTCCCTCAAACACGAGTCATCCATCAATAGCGAAGATCAAATGTGTAGCCT
Organism: Cyclotella atomus; assembly: GCA_036939935.1. Lineage (NCBI taxonomy): Eukaryota > Bacillariophyta > Thalassiosirophyceae > Thalassiosirales > Thalassiosiraceae > Cyclotella > Cyclotella atomus. The sequence goes on from JALLPI010001320.1 coordinate 2,360, forward strand.
TGCATCGATTCTAGCAAATTCAGAATCATTTGCTACTGCAAAGAAAAACATGTCTGCTGAGGGAAAGCCCGCTGCTCCTGATCTTGCTGCGCTTAGTGGCGCTGCATTTTTGCTGCCTCCTCGTGTCGCGCTCGAACATGCCGATGCTACAGTCCGAATCAATGCAATCGCTGGTCTCAAAGTGATGGATATTGCATCCGTGGAGCCTGATTTGGGTCAGGCTCTTCTTCGCCGCCTTTCTCTTGATAACGACCAGACTGTAGTAGTTTCAGCTGGCGAAGTTCTCACGAGAATGCTTGAACATCATCTCGAAGAGGACGAATCTGATGCGTCATTTGATGACTTGGATTCGTGGGCTACAGGAGTTTTGGTGGCTTTATTTCATTGGACACTGATTGGAAAGGACGAGTCTTGGTCTCCTTCAATTCTTCTTGACACTTCAAAAGCACCAAATTCTATGAAGAGCAACAACGCAGAGACTGCTCCTCTGTTGGCATGTTTGCGTCTGGCAGGCTTGGTTGGAAAGGTCATCAGGAAATCAAGTGGCACGGATGGTACAAACTCATATCTTTACTATCTCACTGTTCTGTCTCTTACTGCACACATACATGTTATCAAAAGGAAAGGTTGCATAAACGAGATATCGCAAGCAGCTGCAGCAGCTCTTTCCCAACTGTTGGAGCTTGACGACAAACTGCCTACTTTTCAAAGCTTATTCTCAAACAATACTTGTTCAAATGTCATCCAGTACTTCTATGGAACTGATCGTGAGGTTGCAAAAGATAAGAAGCCAGCCGTCCCGGACATGATTCGCAAACGCTTCCTGTGGTTATCATTACACTCACTGTCTGAATCCATCTCCTCGTCACCATCATTGCCACAATCTCGCCTGATCACAATATTGACTTTGTATCAAATGCAATCTTTCAACAAAGAATCCAAGAAGTCGCCTTCATTTGAACTAGAATGTCAGAAACTCACCGACGCCATGGCACAATGCCTCACTGTCATAGGGGCTCACGAAGAAGGAGAGCTTCCCAATGTGTTCTTGCAGCTAGTATCTGTTAGTTCAAACGCTTCGTTTAACTCCGTTGCCAAGCCTGTGATTACGATGTTTGTTGCCAGTTTGGCTGACTACAATGGTCTGACTTCTTTGGCCAAGGCAACCTTGCATCCGACGGCTCAAGCACCAAACATTTCCCGACTTCTTACTGTTTTAACGGAGTCATTTGGCAAAAGAACAAGCGCGGAAGGGGCAGCTGAATTGCTTATTTCACTCATTTCACTGTTATCTCATCAAGATCGAGGAGTGCGACAAAAAGCAATGGCAGCGCTTGAGAAATTTTATTCGGTTAAGGAAGAAATCGTAAAGCTTGTGTGCACTAAAGCAACTGACAAGCATTCTCCTACTTGGTCGTCGATGTTGATGGACGGCGCCAACGCCTTACCGCAACTCTTGGCATACATTGTTACATCGTCGAAATCCCCTGACAAGCTTCAAGAGTATCTGATACAAGGTTGTTTAAGTTGCTCCTTGAATGGTGGTGGAGGACTTTCACAGTACGGATGTCATGCTGCAGCAGTATTGCTTAGCGCAATGGAAAAGGCAGGAGAGACAGCATTCCCTCTTTCCAGAAGGTGGGAACTTGCAGGTGAAAAGATATTTGAAGCCTTTTACGCTAACGATGGTGTAGAATCATCGCAAGATGAGCTGAGATTTTGTGTCGCAACTATGCTAAAAGGAGTTATAGTCACAGATACTCAATCAGATGGTCAAATCATTTCAATAGGTCCCAGCAAGTCAGGAAGAGTGAGATCCTACTCAGTTGGAACATCCGACATTCATTTACTTCAGCCTTATCCTAAAGAGATGACCGACGCAGTACTTAAAGCATTGAATCCTTCTTCACCGAAAGCACTGACACAATCAGTGATTCATTTGGTATTGCTCAGACAATCATGGACGAGTGGAGTGTACCCAAAGTTGGACAGCCAGTCAAAAGAAAGCATCCTGTCTAGTCTACTAGATCTTCGAACTGCACACGATAACGAGCTTGCGGGTAAAGCCCTTTCGAACCTACCACTGAAAGCTGGTGACATGATGTATCTTGTTAAGAAGCTAGATGTCTCTGCATCTGAGATCGATCAATTAGCCATGGTCTTCGTTGCTGATGTTATTAGAGGCAAGTTGGATTCTTTTGAGAAGGCTAGTGATGTATCGAAGGTCTCGGCTATGATGTTTGAACACTTGCACTCCCTCTCTAAGAATGAAAATGTTGGTGATAGTGGGGGAGCAGAATATACACGAATATCGATTTTACTTTCATTATTGGCACTGCACTCTTCATACAAGGACCAATTGTCTGAACTATCACAAAAGCGCAAATCAAGTGGAAGAAAGCGGAGTCGGTCCCATTCTGATGTTGGATGTCCTGACCAAATTGCATCTCAAGCTCAACTGCTAGTTGATTTGGTGGGCGGCAACAATACGATCATTTCTTTACACTCCGCTCGTGGCAAATCTCTGTCATTGTCTTTGCTGACTTGTTTGTGTGAGGAATCGCCATCCACAGTTGTAACTTCACTGCTGCCTGCATTGGAAAGACATGCAGTGGGTGATGCCTTGTCAGCGATCGTTCCAGCCTTCTGCAGTCATGCACATTCTGCCGGTTTGTCGCTCTTTGATCTTCTAGATGTATTCGTGCCAAAGATTGTGACTGATATCCCTGGAAATAAAAGTATGGTAGATCAGTTTGTGAATGCGCTGATGACACTGCCAGGAAACGAAGCTAGCGAGTCGATGTCTGCTTTCATCACGTTTGTCATAGCTTTGGAGTCATTCAACCTTCAATTCCAATCGAGGGATGACAACGATTCGTCACACAAAGAGTATTCCAAGAGTGATACCCTTTTTGTGATCACCAACCTTAGCAGCGTGAGCAGAGTGTCAATTGCTCTGTCATTGTTGCAATATGCTGAGAACCTCATGGCATTTATATGTGACTCTTCACTGGATATGGATGTCAACAAAATGAGAATTATTCATCTTGCAGTGAAGGGCTCTGGAGGGGATCAATCAAGTATCTCATGTAACGAGTTTACAAGGCCTCAGAAACGTTCTATGCTCTACCTGACTTTCTCTCTTTTACAGGGTGTCCAGGACATTATATCAACACCATCGGCTAGAAAACTTGTTCGCACAGGGCCCGAAGCTGACCTCTGCCTCCGTTTATGGCAAGAACTAATGCAGACTCACGTTACTTCCCTAAGATTCCACGCAAAACAAGACCGCGATTCGCTTGATCTTGTCGAGAAAAAATTATGGGCTGCAATTCCAGTTCTCACCAATGATTGCCTTGACAACCTCCAAAATCTGCTGCCTGTGTCGCACTTTTTGGCGTCTGTTGATTCTATATTGAATGATGATGCTGTTGAACCATTCATCAAGAAGAAAACAGTTAGGTTGCTGACTGACCGTGTAGCTGAGGTACACCACGACTCACCAGAGCATTTCCTCTTCATGGAAATGGTTCCCGATTTGGTTGCCCAATTGAAAGACGAAGGTTCATCTGCTGCTTCTCGCAAAGCTATTGTCAAGCAGCAAGGCGCTCTTATCGCAATCGAGAGCTTTGTATCGTCGTTGTATCCAAATTCTGAAAGAAGTCGCGCAGCAAATTCTGCGGCTAAAGTCTTTTTGCCTGCATTGGTGAGCTCACCTGTAATGTGTATATGATTTTTCTTCATGCTTAACTTGACATTGTACTTCTGCCTACATGCACACAGTCAAGTATCACCGAGCTCTTGGCAAATACTACATCTTCCTGGCTTAAAGCTAGATCTTCCCAAACGGAGACTGACACTGAAGCCGAGTGTCAATTGCTCAGCTCATGCACATTGTGCATCTCGTCGCTTGTGGCGAATCTGAAAGCCCGATGCCTACATCTCCTCCCTCAAATAATTAAACCACTGATCGAGTCTCTTAAATCCATCAACGCATCATCCCGTGCCGATGACAAAGATCAAAACATGGTTAACTTCCAGCTGGCGATTTTTAGGACAATCTCAACCACGGCTGAGGTATTACCAGGATTCCTGCTTGCTCATCTCCCGTTGATCTTTTCGAGTGATGCATTGCCAGCAGCATTAGTAGATTCTGATCACTCGATGACTGAAGCATCAAAACAGTTAGAAAACTCCCTTGCCACGAAGATCCCAGCGCGCCAACTTATCCCGTGCTTAAGCAATGCCCTTGTCAATACCTTAACTGAGGATGAAGGTAGCATAGGATGGGAAGAAGCATGTGCAATATTGCGTGTGATAAATGCTTCTGTGGAAAATGCGTCAAGATCGGACTTAACTACAGTGGTTGGAAAGATATTTAATGGCTTAGTCACTGCCTATGCTAGCGAAGGCGATTCCGATAGCACAGCTCGGCTCTTGCAAAATGCAAACAAATGCTTACTTTCTTTGGTAATGAAGTTATCAGAGACCCAGCTCCGCCTGTTGTATGCTCGTCTTCGAGAATGGAGGGGCGACATTGACGGCGACGAGTCTATACCGTCTCGACGCTATGCATTTTGGAGTCTGAGCGCTGTGTTAAGTGAGGCATTAAAGAGCATATTCTTTCCTTGCCTGACCAGTGTGATTACAGACGTAGTAGATGAGCTGGTGAGTTACAAATGCAATCATTGGTATTTGCTGCTGAGACTTTTTCTCATGTTCATCTCCGCTTGCGAAGGAACATGCCGTTGACATATTATGCCCAAAGAAAAAGGGAGGCGAGACAAAACGTCGCAAAACCGAAGGAGCTCCCGCTGATCCAGTTGATGTCGAAGAGTTAAAACCGCTACAGCCTCTTTTGCTCTGTCTAGAATCTGCTTTAAAAGCAGATGCTCATGAAGGTGGTGAATGGACTAGAGGAGATGACAACCAGCGCTACAAAGTTATTCTCGATCATCTAGGAAAACTCCTTCGGGCTCAAGTTCCATCGAACATGACGATACTCTCGGATTTGAATGCACAAGAGCTGAAGACAACAAGTTCTTATCAAAAGCTAGTTCAAGGCGTGGGGACGCAAGATCATGGAAACGTCGTGGGCTGCCTGACCGCGCTAGCAACAGCTGCAGGCAACGAGCAGCTATGGAAACCACTAAACTTTGCTGTGCTGGAGGCTTGCGGGCACAAGCGATCTGAGGTACGAAAGTCAGGCGTGAGCTGTCTTTTTTCGATCATTGAGTCCATTGGCGAGGAGTTTATGGTGTTGCTACCGGAATGTTTGCCTATCCTATCCGAACTGTTGGAAGATGGAGATGAAGATATTGCTTCCATCGCAAGGGAGTGCGTGAGGCAGGGAGAAGAGTTGTTGGGGGAATCATTGGAGGATAATCTAAGGTAAATCTGAAGTACCATATTTATTAATAAACATACCTCCTATATTCATATCAAGGTAACACTCGTGATATTATTCATTACTGTGAAAGAAGTATTGCAATACATGCGTTATATTCATACAAGATAAGAGTGATCAATCAATTTAGGTTCGCTATAGATATTATGCGTGGCAGCCATCAGGTGGACTGAATTATCAATGTTAGATACGTGAAAAATAAGCGAGCTACTGGCTATTACACACTAGAGAAAAGGCTTACCATAACGGGCCGCAGAAGTTTGTATCTTCCAGCATTGGTGTCAACCAATCTATCACAGTATTGTTATTTGAATCAAGCTTTGAAAAACGACCCATATTACAGTTTCCTGTTACCGAATATCTGTGAAGAAATTTAGTGGTCGAGGTATTTTCATGCTGACGGTACAATATTGCTACTGCACTTACCTGCATACTTGCGTGTGACATTGACGTTGCATTCCATCACCAAATACTGTATGCGATTCTGCGCAACCCACAAACCTTGAAGCTCGCCACAGTGCTTGAGTCAAGTGACCGTTACGTGGCCATGGATCATCCAGTTCATATTCAACAAATCGAGTAAGAATTTGATCAGGTTCACGCCTCGTTCCCCAAGAGCCACGTCCAGTATTACCGGCGGCGTTTTCACCGTAAATTCGTGATGGGTCATGAAACATGCCTTTACCACAAGAGTCTAACAACGAATTCGCCCACATTTGAGCTGAGTATAAAAAAGCTGTGAGTTAGCAATACGCGTGAAGCCAATCAGAGATGTTCATGTCATGTATCTTTACCTTCAGCCTTTAAGCCATCGCTCCACTGAAGAGGGACATACTCAGAATTAAATTCCGCGTGATACTTGGTTCTTCTGACATTGTGGGCCTCAAGCCATTTCGAGTCTCTTTCTGACAGTAATGGAGTGGTAGTATTGATTTGATGAGTAATGTTGGGCTCAAAGAACATGCCTCCATGCAAGATTACCACGCCACCCGAGTCTGCGCCTTCAAGTTGATCATTGTAGGATATTATCTTGTAGTGACCTTGTCCAAACTGACAACAAATTCCGTCACCATAGGAATCGTACACACTGAACTCATACATTGTCCCTTCATCCAAACACAAATCCCGATGATCAAACTCTTTTCTTCCGTATACGCGTTCATTTTTTGCAAGTGTGACGCCATTTTGCTTAAGCTTCCACGAGGTATCCTCACCAAAGTTGTCGGTAACGAGTTCAATTCTAATCTTTCGCTGTGGACGATCGCACACCAATTCAACTTGCCCATCCTTCTGGACTTCAAATGCATGCCTGGCCTCCTTTGTGACAAACTGAGCTCCAGCTACAAGCAACTGCCAGGCGTCGTCATCGGTCATTGCTGATATCTTGTAGTATCCCGAACCACCAACTGCAAACAGATCCCTCAATACAAACTCGTATGTTCCTACATCTAGACATACTTCTCGTATGTCATGATAACCAACAGTGGTATACTGCTTAGATCTCGATACTAGTGCACCAATTCCGCTGTTCTTCTCTCTTCTCTTCTTCAATATCCAAGATGTATCACCAGGAAATTCATTTGTGATTAGCTCAATTCTCAGTCTAGTCTCGGACTTACTGCATTTGTCGTCAATGGGATTGATGTAATCAGAAGGAGACCAGGTCGACGGAGAGTAAGATGGTGTTATGGTTGGGCTATTTGAAGGATTTGCTGTAACCGGCGGTGCGGTTGGTGCGGTCATAGTGGGTAAAACAGTTGGGCTCCAGCTGGGAGATATAGTTGGACTCCATGACGGAGAAACTGACGGTTCAATGGTGGGTGTTTCAATCAATGTCGTTGTTGTCACATCAGAGGCGCTGCTCGGATGCATTGTAGGCCTGCCAGCTCGTTCACATTCACCAATAATACTCCAAGCATTCAGCCACAAGTTGGTTACTTCCTCGGCCTCAGCCTTTATCTGAAGTAAAAGCACTTCATCAAATGTTGGGATGTTGCAATACTTCGTGTATAATCCATCGTTACACTTGAAAATAAAGCCATTTACTTCAACGATCGATTCTGAGACATAATCCACTTTTGATGGGTTGTACGGAGGTGGACAGTATGTATGACTTCCACTTGAAGAAGATGCCGACGGAGAGCTTGTGTTTGGTAGAGATGAGGAGGTATCAAAATTGTTGGACATGAGGTTGCTTGATGGAAGATCATCGACAGTTTCGTTGCTTGAAAAATCCTTTTCCTTATGAAAGATGACGTATGCACCCATCGTCTTATTGAACTCGTAGTGAACTGACAGTTCATCGTCATCTGCATCTAAACGTGATTGTTTTCCATCTAGTTTCGTCAGCAGAGGAGTCCTATTAAACGGTCCTACGTGTCGTTTATCCTCCTCATGTTGTGACGCATCGGTTGTGGTAGTGGAACCTAAATCAAGCCGATTTTGAGTGAGGTCAACTGAAACTTTACTCTCGTCACCTCCCGTATTGCTAAAGGATATCAGACCAAGTTGGTATTGCTCGATAGTGTACTCCATATAATCGATCCTTGCGCTGATGACCTTCTTTGCCTGACAACGAAGCACGCCGCTCTGAACAGCGACAAGGATAAGGGCGACAGCCCAACTGAAACTTATCATCATAAAAGGTGGCTACAACTGAAACTGACGCGATATCAAAATAGGGCTTTGGGCACTGCTGCAGCTCTAGCCTTCAATGTGAATGTAACAAGGAATCTCATTTGATCTCATTCAGATCTGAACTGACGAGCGAGAGAGGGTTGCAGATAAATCTCTGCGTTGGGAGGGAGCAACCCAGCGCAACGAGAGTTGAAGTAACTGCGTAATAGAGCATAGTGGAGAGTTACACATTCACATGGCCGTTGAGCGCAGTTCGAGTGTTCTATGTGGTATTCGCTCGGGTTTGGTTTTGGTGGCAAGCAAGTGAAAGCGTTGGCAGCAAAACCTTACTTACCCGTAATAGGATATCTTTGATTAGATACCTTTTTTGCGTTGGGGGACTCGAAGAAAATAGTCGTTGCAACAGACTAAAAAACACCTCACGGAGAACTGCAATGACAACCACTAACACTTCCTTGAGGCTGTCATTTTGTAAAATCCTTTGCGTTAGTGCTCTATCTTGTGGGATCTACTTTCTGAGTCTTGTATGATAAGGGATAGAGCAAAAATCTAGCGATTTTGTATGTGTTCTCTTTGGCCTTAGCCTTATCTTGCCCAACTTTTAGTTTTTGGCGCCAAAAACATCTCTCACTTCATGAGCATCAATCCTTCTGACGATCCAACGCTGCGCCTACATCTCTCT
>JALLPI010001321.1:0-15983 GCA_036939935.1 Cyclotella atomus
CTCCTTCTCCTTCTCCTTCTCCTTCTCCTTCTCCTTCTCCTTCTCCTTCTCCTTCTCCTCCTCCTCCTCCTCCTCCTCCGGTTCATCTTGAGGCATATCCATAATGCGGGGTGTGAAGTACACGAATTCCGCGTCCATTCCTGCCTTGTCGCCCAGCACCGCGGTCTGATGCTTGACCGCGTGCTTTTGCCAGTTGTTCAGGCCCCCCACCCAACCGCAGGCAGTGCAGTAGGCCGTGTAGTACTTCTTCTGGGGGTGAAGGAAGTAGAAGAACTCCGTCCCCCTCCTGGCAATAATAACAACCCTGGAGGTGATGGGCCAGCTCCTTCGCGTGTCCTCGTGTTGATATTGGTGATGAGAGTGAAAGAATGGCGCCAAAAGGGCCTCAGGACTTCTACGGCTTATTACTGATTCCCCCGTTAGTTTAAATTGTATGTGTATCGTTCAGAGTTGGCGAAGATACATTCGACCGAGACGATGTGCGTCAAGTCAGCTCGTTTATGTGTTTAGTGTTATAATTGTATAGTGTGTGTTTGTGTACCCCAATTACAATTGAATCAATTGAGTGATTAGTTTAAGTGAGAGATTACAAGAGGTTACGAGCCCAAATTTTCTCGGGTTTCTGCTAGTGTGTTATACGCTTATCTGTGTCCTGTTGGTGAGATTTCGTTTCTGTGGCGTCAAGCGACGGATTCGAAAGAGTTTGTTGATTAGGAAGAGGTTCAGCACACGTGCGTTTGGCCGAGAGCGCTCTTCCCTCAAGCGTCCGTGACTACACACGTTTGAGCAGTATTTACAGCTTGCCCATCGGCTCTGATCAGGCACGATGGCAGCCGAGGATCAGTTTGACACTGTTTTGGATGAAGAGCTCGGAGGAGTCCCTGGATCCAACGTTCAAATCAATCAAGCTGAGTTTGAGACTCCAATTGGGAGTGCCGTTCGACAGTCTCGTTTTGGCTTTCGTCTACCGCCGACGAGCGTGAATCCAACAACAGCGAGACTGCGTCGTGTATCATCATCACTGATGAGAGCTGCACCTGGAGGTGCAAATGAATTCGGTGATGCAAATCAGACAGGGAGAGGGCAGTTTGGGATGCCCGCAACGGGCAACAGCGCTGGACAACAACAACAACAACAGTCACAGCAGCGTTGGCCTCCACCGCCTCCTCCACCACCACCGCCACCACCATCGGCCACTGGGGGAAATACTGGGCAATTGCAACAACAGCAACAACAACGTGCCCACCAACAACAACAACAACAGCAACAACAACTGCAACCACCGTATCAACTGTCGAGACAACACTCAAAGTTTGTTCGTGCTACGGATTTGCCAGATGATGAGTTGTTGACCATCCAAGTGTCGCTGAAGAAGGAGGATTACGGGGAGTTAGGATCGTCCGATTATAGAAAGAATCGTGCCATGGCGACGCAGCCATTGGCGGAGAAGTTTGGAGTGGCTCGGCACAAACTGGTGACCGATGCCGAGGATGGAGATCAATCGAAGTACTCTCATGTGCAGGTCGTGATTGTGCAGGTACTGCATCGTATTAAGCAGGCTGAGGCACGGGCCAAAGCGGTTGATTGGATGGACATCTGTACCATCCCCTTCCTCATTGATGGTAATCTGAACAACCCTGACTGCACAACGTGGTGGGATAGTTCGGAGATTAATCTGTTTGAAGACTGGGATTTGTTGAAGCTGAATCAAGTGCGCCGCTGGCAATTCACCATCAACAAGCGCTTTTCTGATGGAGATAGGATCGCTAGTAATTGGCTCTACACTTTCATGTCGGATTCGTGTACTGAGTCACTGCGTACGGCTGTCAACAAGAAGTATGAGCAAGTGCATGTATCCCAGCAAGGAGGAGTTCTTTACGCCTATATGGTATTGTGTGAGATGTTTCAGATGTCGAGGGAGGTGGAGGAAGCAATGCACAGGTTCCTCGAGATTTTTAAGCGGACTGGAGTAGCTAAGTTTACCGGAGAGAACTTGCTTGTGGTTCAAGAGCAGCTTATTGGGATCTGCAAAAGGCTTGATTCCGTCGGTGCCCTTCGAGCTGAGCACGTCATGGACGTGTTATCTGGTTTAATCATCTGCTCTACTGTGAAATTCCGCGACCTCTTCAAGCATCTCAAACAAACTGCCGAGTTGAATCATCTATCGTTACTTCTGCCGATTCCTGCGGATGCTTCGCCTTTCGAACAAATTGAAGGGATTCTAGAGAAGGCAGTGGATCAGTATGATCTAATGTGTGTAGCTGGGCAATGGAACAATGTCAAGTCCAGCAGAGCTGCGTTGAATTCTGTGGTGGATAATGTGGGTGAATGTTGGAACTGTGGACAGAAGGGCCATAGGGCTGGTGATTGCAAGAAGCCCAAAGACCCTGTCACCTACAACAAGAACCGAAAAGCCTTTATGGAAAAGAAGAAGACTGGATCACATAGCCAGGGAAATGGAGGTGGAAGTGGTAGTGGAAAGCCAGAGAAGGGTACTCCTGAGTACCACAGGAAGCAATGGGAGGCAAATGCATGTAGCATGGTGGACGGAGTATTGTACATCAACTGCAAGACTTGCGGTTTGAACACAAGTCATGGGACACGACAACATGAGTCTTTCGCCAAAAATCCTTCTTCGTTTAAGCTGTCAAGCTCTCATTTCTATGTCAAAGAGTGTACTCGCCTGTCACAAGGTTACTCCGGCGCATTCAAAACAACTGGGTCTACTGCGCCACCGCCTGCAGCACCTCCTAATACTGGCTCATCTATTTTAACCATTGAAAGGAGTCGTTTGGAGAGTGCTTTGTCCGACTACGAACGAACGTCGACAAATCCAAATGCATCCGAACTATCGGAGATGATGCGCTCTCTGTTCTCTTTAAACTCCTAGGGCGTAGTTCTACTGGCTACTACAATGCCCTAAATTGGCTAATGCCAGTGCTTTGTTCTATGTTTGGTGGTTCTATGTTTCTACTATACGGTTACGTCGTGGTGTTTTTATTAGTTATCGGTCCTGTGGATGTTGCATATGTGTATCGTGATGTCATCGGGATCGTTGTCGAGTCATTTCGGGCTGCTCAACAAGCAGTCAAGTCTCTTGTTCTGCCTAAGAAGAGGAGGCGCCGTGTTAGGAGGATTCATCGAGTTCGCTATCGGCGATTCCGGAGGAGGCTATTGCCTTATTGTTTGGTGCAACGATGCCGCACTAGACAAGTTGAGTTAGGTTTGTTAGGTCCGCGTGTACGTCGACATCGGCGTTGGAGGAGGAGAACGACCAAGTACAAGGTCAGGTACAAGATCAAACGCAGTCGTCGTCGTATAAATGAGTTTTTGACCCCACTACAAACGGGTCGAGAGGCTTGGAATCATCGGCGTCGTGTGGATGTCGAATTTCTGCTTGCACCTGCTGCTCCTTTTCTACCTCACGTGGACAACGGCTGTATACCAGAAGAGGTGTTGGATGACTTCGTCTGTGATCGTGGCCGTACATTTTTAGCTGCACCCAAGTTAATGGAGAATTTTGGGACTATCTCGTTGGAAAATGGAGCTGAAGAGACTGTTTCTCGTTTGAATACGTGTCGAGTGTCTTTAGAAATGGATCAAGGCGTGCCTCGAAAGCGTCAAACGTTTAAGAGTTGTCCCTTGGTCTGGGATACTGGAGCTTCGTTTGGCCTGACACCGTTTCGCCAAGACTTCATCGACTACACCGAGTGCAGCATACCTGTTAATGATATTGCAAGAACCAACACTGTCATCGGTATTGGAACTACTCTTCACAAGTTTAAGGTTGACGGAGAAGATATTTTTATGGCGTGTCTTTCCTATCATTTGCCTTCAGCTGATGTGAGGTTGTTCAGTCCACAAACTTTTCATACGTTATACGGAGGACACAGTACTGTCAATGGTGATAAGGTGGAGATGTTTATCGATTCTCTGCGGATTAGTGTTGGTATAGATAGAGAAGCTTCAAATGTGCCAATGGTGAAAGATTGCTGGGTTTCATCTGAAGAAATGAAGGAGCATGGACCTAATATTCGATCTGCTTTGCCTCACTATGAGAGGAAGGTGGACCTTTTGGGTGGCTGGAGCACTGCGCTGTTTCACGAGTGGAATGTTGCTCGTACAGAAGTCGATGCAGAGTTTGGTCACTATGCTGGGTCTGGTTATGCCTTTTCAAATGTGTCGTCGGAGGAAAATCGAAATCTGACTAGTGCACAGAAGGAGTTACTGTTGTGGCATTGGAAGTTGGGAATATCAATGCAGCGGATTCAAGAGTTGATGCGTGTCATAGAGGTCAAGGAGCCAGATGGCTCGATTTCCACAATGGATCGTGTGATCATACCGCGTATCAAATCTGCTGCGTATTGCCCAATTCCGTTTTGTCAGTCTTGTCAGCTAGCTCGTGCGAAACAACGAAAGCCGAAAGTTACTCGTTCCAAGGCAGTGGCTGAAGCTGAAGGTGTTATTTCTACTGAGCAGTACGAGACTGGAGACTTTGTGTCAATGGATCAATATGTTGTGAAGACGCCTGGTCGGTTGCCTAGTGGTTATGGAAAGGAGAGAAATGAGTCTATGTTTCATGGAGGAACGATCTTTCGAGATGCAGCCTCCAAAATAATTCATGTTAAGAATCAAGTATCTCTCGGAGCTGGTGAGACTCTTGTGGCCAAATTGGATTTTGAACAGTGGTTGTATGAGATCTCGACGGCTCGAGTAAAACATTACCATAGCGACAATGGAGTTTTCGCATCGGCTGAGTTTCGTGAGCAGTGCAAAGAGGACGGACAAGTTCAGTCTTTCAGTGGTGTTGGAGCACAGCACCAAAATGCAGAGGCGGAGCGGTCTATCCAGACTGTTATGTACATGGCTCGCTCGTTTATGATTCACGTTGCGTTGCATTGGGGCGAGGATCAGTCAGATGACCTCTCGCTTTGGTCTTTTGCGGTAGATTATGCTGCGTGGTTGTACAACCACATCCCTCAACGGAGGAGCGGCATTACACCAATTGAATTTGCCTCGAAAGTCAAGTCCAATCACGTGGACTTAAATCGTGCTCATGTGTGGGGTTGCCCCTGCTATGTTTTGGAAGCTAAACTCCAAGACAATCGCAAGCTCCCAAAATGGAATAGACGGGCACGCATGGGTCAGTTTCTTGGTTTCTCGAGAGAGCATTCTACTACAGTTGCTTTGGTCAGAAACTTACACACGGGTTATGTTAGCCCACAGTATCACGTGGTCTTTGATGATCGGTTCGAGACGGTTTTCTCAAATGGCAAGACTTCCGAGGAGTTAGATAAGATTTGCAACGAGTTGTTTGTGAATAGTCGAGATTGCTATGCTGAGGAAGAGTATGACGAGGATGGGATGTTAATCTACCAGCCTCCACCACTTGATGAGGTCTGGCTATCTGAGCCGGAGCGTCGGGATCGGCGCGAGACGTTGGAGAAGCAGCGGAGAGTCACTCGTCGCCGGATTGAATTGGAAACACGTGAGGCAAAACGTCGTTTAGACAAAACGAAAGTTCGGGAGGAGCGCCTGCCTGATTTGGAGGAGTCGGATGTAGAGTCTGACGATGATAATTCATTGCCTGAGTGTTCAGACATTGAATTAGGAGGAGAAGATGAAGAGCGGGATCGTTTTGCGGACCATCCAACGCCTGTCAGACTCGAGTTTGATGACGAGAGTGACGACGGGGCTCCAGAGGAAGCTAGAGAGGAAGCTTTGCCTCGAGAGGAAGCAGTAGATGATGGTCTTGGTCGCAGTGCCGATGGGAAGAGTCGTCGTTTGAGAGCACAGTATTATTGCTCAATGGGAACGAAACAGATTCCTCCATCAGTTCGTCGTGGCTTGCATCTGCAACGGATCTCGCGAAAGCGTTCGCAATATCGAAAACGGATTAGACGACAGAGAGAGGAAGCCGATGAGATGATGACACGGTCAGAGTTCGAGGTACCTACGGTAGAGGCTCTGATGGCATGTCCAATCTCGAGGTTTATTCAGTTTGCTGCAAATGAGTGTGGGTACAAAGGTACTCGGTACGAGCTCATTGCCAATTGGGTACATCCATTGTTTCTAAAGGCGAGAGCTGAAGCAAGTAAAGAGGATAATCCTAACTGGAAGCAGGCAATGTCGGGACCGTTTAAGGAAGAATATTGGAAGGCTGCTGTGAAGGAAGTCGAGACTCTGGAGGAGATGGGTGCATGGGAAATTGTTGATAGAGAAGATGGCATGAATGTGATCGATTCAATTTGGGCGTTTAAAGTCAAGCGCTATCCAGATGGAGTTGTGAAAAAGTTCAAGGCCAGATTCTGTGCTCGTGGCGATCAACAACTCGAAGGAGTGGACTTCTTCGAAACTTATGCTCCTGTGGTGCAGTGGACAACGGTTCGTTTACTGTTGATTCTGGAGGTTCTTTTACAGTTGAAGTCGAAACAGGGTGATGTTACTGCTGCTTTCTTGCATGCTGATCTAGAAGAGAACGAAAAGGTGTACGTCGAAATGCCGCTTGGTTTTCGTTCAAAAGGGAAAGTGTTGAAACTGAAGAAAACTCTCTACGGTCTTCGACAGAGTCCTCGTGCATTTTGGAAGTTCTTGACTAAGGCAATGGTTTCAGCAGGGATGCGTGTGTCAAACAATGATCCTTGTCTGTTTGTCAGTGAGAAGGTGATAGCGGTGGCTTTTGTGGATGATATTCTGTTCTGGTCGACGGATGTGGCTTACATCAACGAGTTGGGATCGAAGCTCAGAGCATTGGGTTTGCTTTTGGAGCAGGAAGATGATGCCGCTGGTTTCTTGGGAGTCAAGATGTCGCGAACAGAGGAAGGTCTGTTGGAGATGAAACAGACCGGGTTGATTGATCGAATTATAGACACTCTCGGTCTAGATTCGAAGCTAGCTACGAACAAGTGGACGCCAGCTGAGGCTAAGCCGCTCACTCGTGATGAAAATGGCGAGACGTGTCAGGGCTCGTTTAGCTACGCAAGTGTTGTGGGAATGATGCTTTATTTGGCTGGACACTCGAGACCAGACATAGCTTACGCTGTGAACTGTTGTGCTCGATATATGTTTGCACCAAAACTGGTGCATGAGCAGGCTTTGAAGAGAATTGGAAGATATCTCAAGGCAACGCGAGATAAAGGTCTTATTTTGAATCCGTCGGGTAATCTAAAGGTGGATGCCTATCCTGATGCGGATTTTGCGGGTATGTATGGTCATGAGAAGATCACCGATCCTGCATGTGTGAAAAGTAGAACGGGCTTTCTGATTACAGTATCGGATTGTCCCATGGTCTGGGTCTCAAAACTGCAGACTGAAACTGCATTGTCTACGATGGAGGCGGAGATTATTGCTCTGGCACATTGCTGTCGGGAGCTGTTTCCTGTGTGTGATATCGTCAAGGAGATTGGCGAGGTGGTTGGCCTTAAAACTGACGAAATGTCTTCGATGCACGTGTCTGTACATGAGGACAATGCTGGTGCGTTGGTGTTGGCTGAGACAATTCCGCCTGAATTCACTCCTCGAAGCAAGTACTACGCCATCAAGACCGTGTGGTTTAGAGAGGAGATACAGAAGCGTGGTATCAAATTGCTCAAGATTGATACCGTGGAGCAATTAGGTGATATTTTTACTAAGGGATTGCCTAGAGCAACCTTTGAGTATTTACGTAACAAAATGATGGGATGGTGTCGAATCCCAAAACCTATTTAGTACTTTCGACGATGGATTAAAGTTCAAATCGGATCGCAATCTATCTTCGAGAGGAAGTGTTGATATTGGTGATGAGAGTGAAAGAATGGCGCCAAAAGGGCCTCAGGACTTCTACGGCTTATTACTGATTCCCCCGTTAGTTTAAATTGTATGTGTATCGTTCAGAGTTGGCGAAGATACATTCGACCGAGACGATGTGCGTCAAGTCAGCTCGTTTATGTGTTTAGTGTTATAATTGTATAGTGTGTGTTTGTGTACCCCAATTACAATTGAATCAATTGAGTGATTAGTTTAAGTGAGAGATTACAAGACATTGCTCTGGTTAGAAATCTTCACACGGGCTATGTTAGTCCCCAGTACCATGTGGTGTTTGATGATAAATTTGAGACTGTGTTTCATGACGGGAAGTCTACCGAAGAATTGGATAAGATATGTGATGGGTTGTTTGCAGAATGTCGTGTCTGCTATGCCGAAGAAGAGTATGATGACGATGGCATACTCATTTACACGCCGCCTCCGTTGGATGAGGTATGGCTCTCTGAGCCCGAGCGGCGTGAGAGGCGCCAAGAGCTTGAGAAACAGCGTACTGAGCTGTCCGCCTATGTGATGTGGAGACGCAAGAAGTTAAGCGTCGATTGAAAGAGCGTGAGGACCATTTGCCGGATCTGGAGGAGTCCGACATTGACAGCGACGATGATGAATCTCTGTCTTCAGCACCAGACTTTGATCCAGGAGGAGATGATCGTAGGGATTTTTGGAGCCACGAAGAAATTCCAGAGAAATCTGAGGCCCCAACAGAAGCCGAATCTCTACCAGTCCTACCACATCCACCACCAAGTCCTATTATTGCGCCGCCTGACTCTCCATCACCGCCTCAAGCTCCAGAGGAAGCCCGAGAGGAAGTAGAAAACGATGGATTAGGTCGCAGCGCTGATGGCAAGAGCCGCCTAATTCGCGCTAAAGCCAACTGCACTTATGGCAAAAAGCAGGTTCCGCCAGGTGGAGGCGAGCTCTCTATGTTCAGAAAATTAGTCTTAAGAGAAGTGATTATCGTAAACGAGTTGCAAAGAAGCGCCGACAAGCCGATGAGTTGATGTATGCCGCCGAGGTTGAGGTACCAACAGTGGAGGCATTGATGGCGTGTCCGATTTCCAAGTTTATTCATTTTGCTGCAAATGATTGTGGGTACAACGGCACTAGATACGATCTGATTGCCAACTGGGTACACCCATTATTTCTGAAAGCAAAATGTGAGGCGACCAAAGCAGACAACCCAAATTGGCGTCAAGCCATGAATGGACCTTTCAAGGAAGAGTATTGGAAGGCTGCTTTAAAAGAGATTGAAACTTTGGAAGCAATGGATGCTTGGGAAGTGGTTGATCGCGATGATTCAACAATGAATGTGATTGACTCGATTTGGGCTTTCAAGCTCAAAAGATTTCCAGATGGCAAGGCCAAGAAATTCAAGGCTAGATTTTGTGCGCGTGGTGATCAACAGCTTGAAGGTATAGATTTCTTCGAGACTTATGCACCGGTTGTGCAATGGACAACTGTTCGATTGATGCTGATACTTGAGGTTTTATTGGAGCTGAAATCGAAGCAAGGCGATGTGACATGTGCATTTCTTCACTCCGAATTGGATCAAGAGAAGGAGAAAGTGTACGTGGAGATGCCTCTCGGATTTTGCCAGAAAGGAAAGGTGTTGAAGTTAAAGAAGACGTTGTACGGATTGCGTCAAAGTCCTCGTGCCTTTTGGCAGTTCTTAACGAAGGCGATGACAAACGTGGGTATGACAGTTTCTAAATCAGATCCCTGTCTTTTTGTGAGCGAGCGAGTGGTTGCAGTAGCTTTCGTGGATGATATTTTATTTTGGTCGAGAGACGAAGCCTACATCATTGAGCTTGGGGTAAAACTTTGCAAGGAAGGTTTATTGCTTGACGAGGAAGATGATGCAGCAGGCTATTTGGGCGTCGGTATGACCAAGACTCCAGAAGG
This sequence comes from Cyclotella atomus, assembly GCA_036939935.1. NCBI lineage: Eukaryota > Bacillariophyta > Thalassiosirophyceae > Thalassiosirales > Thalassiosiraceae > Cyclotella > Cyclotella atomus. Next base: position 9,703 of record JALLPI010001321.1, read on the forward strand.
ATACCTCGAGATGAAGCAGACGGGTTTGATTGACCGTATTTTAGAGGCATTAGGTCTCGATTCGAAGTTGGCAACTAACAAGTGGACTCCTGCTGAGGCCAAACCATTGACGAGAGATCTCGATGGTGAAGGGCCGCAAGGCTCGTTTAGTTATTCGAGCGTAGTTGGGATGATGTTGTATTTGGCTGGCCATTCGAGACCAGATATTGCCTACGCAGTGAATTGTTGTGCAAGGTATATGTTCAGTCCTAGACTCTCTCACGAGAAGGCTCTCAAGAGAATCGAGCGCTATCTGAAGGCAACGCGGGACAAAGGTTTGATTTTGAAACCGTGTCATGGCCTCCAGATCGATGCTTTTCCGGATGCAGACTTTGCAGGGCTGTACGGTTATGCTAAGATAACCGACTCCGAATGTGTTAAGAGCAGAACAGGTTTCTTGATCGAAGTTTCGGAGTGTCCCGTTGTGTGGGTCTCCAAGTTGCAGACAGAGACGGCTTTGTCCACGATGGAGGCAGAAATTATTGCTTTAGCGCATTGCTGCCGTGAGCTGTTTCCAGTTATCAATGTGGTTACTGAGTTAGGAGGTGTTTTGGGTTTAGACACGAAGGATTTAGCGTCCATGCATGTTTCAATACACGAGGACAATGCCGGAGCTTTAGTGTTGGCGGAGACTATTCCACCCAAATTCACTCCTCGTAGTAAGTACTACGCTATCAAGACGGTCTGGTTTCGCGAAGAAATCCAGAAGCGTGGTGTCAAATTGCACAAGATCGATACAGTCAAANGTATTTTACGTTTGAATCGGGAAATATGTGCCAAAAGGGCTTATATATTCCACCCTTTTTTATGTGTTTCGTGTGTTTCTATCTATATATTGGCGAAGATGCACTTGACCGAGACGAGTGAGATATCGAAGCCGTAGCTTTATAATTGTGTATAATTTGTGTGTGACAACCCCAACAATCATACCAATATAGTGATAACCGATTGGATCCGTACCAATCGGTCGTTTAGTTTATTGTCTGAGTGAGCTATTACAAGAAGAAATTTATTTGAAAGCCAACGAGGGCAACACATAACAGAGTTGGACTGCAGCATTTGAGTAGACAGTTGATGAGTTATAGTTCTTCTACATTCCACTTTTTGTTATTGTAAGTCGTTCAATCGATGTGTTACTTCTTCATTAATGGCCCTTGCACAGAATCATCTTCCTTTTCGATGTAGTCAGAATACTTTTGCAACGCTTCAACCTGAAAAGGCTTTAATGGAGTAGCCAATAAACGAGCCCAGCTTTGATGGGAAATGCACATTTTATTCGGCGGTTCGACAACGAAAACCATATGTAGAAAGCTTCCTTACCTTCGTTCGGCATAACGACCTTCTTGGATATTGTCTCCTCTCTCTAAACGCTTCTCTAATGATTTCCAAACCTCCATGTCTTGCTTGAATATTCTTACTGTTGATGAAGCGAAAAAACCACCATAACAGACTTGTATTACTTCTGGCTCACGGTCCGATGAAGTCTGAATGGAATTGTAGAAGTCGCCGAGATTTGAAAAGGTAGAATGAAATGGAGCACTATCTCCAGTATGATTGTAGTCGCGTGATCCCTTGATGTATCTCCACATCCAATAGTTCGATAAAACTGTTTTGTCGTGGTATGCGGACATTTTGTGATTAGTGATGCCGAGACCACACGCAAAACCATTGTCGGACGAAGCTAAACTAACGAGTGATTCAAGATCAAGTTGATGAAATCTCCCGCCTTGATGTATTGCTTCATTGATACTGTCCTTGAGGAATACCACAACAGATTCATCATCTTGCTTGGCTATTTCTGGTAGAATGGTTGAAATGTAGTGGGCAAATGAATGATCATTTCTTCCTACGTTTGGAAGAACCTTGACGATAGCGTTTGCTGGAGCGCCTTCGACATTTAATTGACATTTACTGAGCACATGAATGCTGATAGCATTGAAGTCTTTAATGTAATCGGACAGCCAGTTGAGGCCCTTACTGCAATGCGCAACGACCAAATGCAGCTTTTTTTTATGGACTGCTTTCCCATGTAGCATACCTGGATATCGGTTGGCCCGCCAAAGCCCTCCACAGACTTCATCTTCGTCACAATCGACGCATTTACAGTGTCCTGTAGAACTAGATAACGGAAGTGGCAATTTCATCGCTTGGCTTCTGTTATTGTCACAGAAGTACAATAACGCCTGCAAATGACGAACCATTGTTGCATTTTGGATGTAGTGAAATGAAATACTATCTGGAGCACAACAATCCTTGCCTGTTTTGATTCCCCATTCCTTGTTATAAATCTCGTACCAAGCAAAATCAGGGTCGCCATGCTTCCATAGATAATGTGTTGCTGGTGAGAATGGATGAAATCTTTCTCTGCCCATAGCATCCCTTGTATCAGTAACAGATATACCAAGGTAGCTCAAGCAACTGGCAATTTCAACATCCTCTTCCGCTGCCATTGTTAACACGAGAAGAAACAGTCAGTTGACATCTATATTTTTCTCAAGTTACGCTACAACAACTAACCTGTGTGTTTGTCAGCACTGCAGTGTTCAGCATCGTCAATATGAGCAAGAAACTTTCGCAGGGCTGCTTGAGACAATGCATACCCCGCCCCACCACTATTAAAATACAAACTCTTTCTCCCAATCTTAAAACGTCTTCCAACGAAGTATTCATGACTTTTTGGATCAGCTCTGTCTTTGCACGCGAGCGATGCAAGATATGTCTTCAAGTTGTGTGGTAAAACAAACAAATCGTCACCTCCAATCAAGAACCAATCGAATTCATCTAGAAAATGGGTTCCCACAAACTTCCATATGCTACGCACTTTTTGCCACATATTGGTATACTCCTCCGGACCATCATGAGGTAAAGAAATAGTTGGTAGTCTAGGGTCTGACTCTGTCGAAAATGCTAAAAAGCCGTCACAACCTCCTGCCCATGTCTCCCTCATGGCGGATATTCTACTGTGCGCTTCGCTCATTGTGTATACCAAACACATCAACGTTGGAGCGCGCATCGTAATGAGTTCACTTGTTCCCATAACACCAAAGTGATTTGATGGATCTATTGTCACAGTTGTTGAGTTCATTGGGCCGGAAGGTTTAATCAATGTCTGACTTAGACACATCTTGTTAACATCGTCTTCTTCGCCACCTACATCATTCTTATTTTGGCATAACTCGGCGTCCAACACAGGAGGAAACGAATTGCCATCACGATCTTTTCCGTGCATGAGCATACGTCGCACCATCGTTACATCAGGAATCCAGCCATCTTGTACTTTTGGAGGGTTGCCAAAAAACGAAGGGTCCTGAGATGATACTGCCGGTTGCCATCCTAGATAGGGATGCAGCTGAAGTGCAGCAGTTGTATAGATGCTCGAATAATCTTCTTCGTTACTTTGTCGGGTATCGACAAGGAAGATCGAGGCCGCGTCTTCGCAGTAATATTGCTGGTCTTTCCATAAGCTGATGTAATTGTTTCCTTCTGACCAATCTTGACCTTCTCCACAGCCAGGACATTTTGTTGCGACGATTGCCTGACTATTTTCGCCTTTCCAATGAATGTAACCAGGCAGATGAATTGGCCAACTAACGGTGTCATTGCCGAACGCTTCTTCGTGAGCCAATATCGCCCTTCCTAGCACACATGGCCCTGTAGTCATCAAGACATAAGCGCCATATAGAGAGCTTTGAACATTCTTCAGTGTATACTCCAAATATGACGCAATAATGGGATGTTGCGATCGGGCACCAACAAATGCATTGGCAGCACAGGATCTCTGCGTAGTAGAAGTTCAAGTGCATAAGAATTATATCAAAATAGCATTACTGCAAGAAAGGACCACCGATACTCAACTGATTTCTTGACAAATCCACCCTGTGGCAAGCATACCGTGAGAAAATAAGAATGGCCTGAATAAACCACCATGCATCCACTACAAACACCACTCACCCCATAATCAAGCGCAGCAAAGAAGCCCTTAGTCACGAAGAAGTCCGTGTCGTTGATTATTCGCTCAAGCAAGTTCTTTTCCAAACAAACAGTCTTCCAATCTGCATGAAAGCCGCCCTCGCGATACAGCAACGCCATTCGAAACAGGTCTGACTTCCCCGCAAATGCTTCGATACAATCAAAAGCTCGTAAAAAGACGGGATGAAAATGTTTGTGCAGGTATCTTCTAGCCTTGATCAAGTTGAAGTAGCGCACCTGATATCCGGGGTTGTTGTCGAACCATGTTTTATGTGCTTGTTTGATTGCGTCTGACACAACCTCTGGATAATTGCCGTCTTTTGCAAAGTATATTCTATTGATTATCTTTGGGATACGATCAATTTGCTGCTGCGTTGACTCCGACGATGATATAAGCCACGTATCTTGTGGAGGAGGTTGTGGGGTTAGGCTTATGTGTTGGTCTTGAAGGGCATCCTCGAATTTATCGAACATGTCCTCAGCAATACTACTTGATTGTGAGTCAAGCTGGTTAGATGAGAGATTTGCTTGACCGGCCGAAAACTGTGATATCGCATGGTCTTTCATTGTATTGCCTGCACCGTTCAGGGAATCTACTACGTCCTGTTGCGTATGACTAGCAACTTTGGTTTTGGTTGAAATATGATCTATTGATTCAGTGCACTCCATTTGCCTCCCACACCAAGTAGTACCAATCAATCTTGAATAGAAATAAATCGTTTCATCTTTCTCATCCAAGACTACAACATTACATGCTCCTGACGAGAACTGGCACCGATCGACAAACTCTTTTGGTACATTCTGCACCATTTCATCACGGGAAGTAGACAGAAGATTGTTTAATTTGGGATATTGCTGTATGGACTGAGGCACATCCATATTGGCTTCAGCAAGCAAATGAGTGACATCATACTTTGCATCTGTGACATTCATCCACGCTTTCATCAGAGACATTGGTCCAAGATAATACCGGTTGTTTTCCCACAGCATCTCAACCATAATGTCTATACTTTTCCTCAATACGGCATGCCCTTTGGATGCGGCTAAAAAAACTTGAAAGAAACCATTGTCGGGCCATCCATCTCCTTTGATGGTAATGAAGTTTGCAGGTTCTGGAGCGACGTATGGTCGTAGAACTGGGATAATTTGATTGATGGATCGAGTAGTTAGAAGCAGAAGTAACATAAAAGTTAATCTCAATAACGAGTTATGCAACTTCTCACCGAGAACATCAACATCAAAATAATATCCCCCATAAAGATATAGATAGGCTGCTCTGCATATATCTGCCTTATACATTCCTGTGCATTTGATGATAAGAATCCAAATTCAGAATGAAATCTGAAGTTAACTTGATAAGGTAACAATGATGTGGTCATACTGACCGTCCAAAATATTGAACCAACCAACTAAATCTGGCTTCACCTCACGAATTGCACCAATACAGTCATCATCCTGCAAAAAGACTACTTCTAGATCATCCCAGATACTTTTATACAAGTTAATGGTAGAGAGTACATTCTGTGCCAAATTGAACCACTGTGGCGACGCACCATTGTCAGTTTGCCAGATACTGCAATTTAACAGGTTGATGTAATGAGTGAATACTAATCGGTGTGGGATGTTTGATTTATAATTAAGATGGGTTGGGTCTCGTGTCAATTGACGAGCCCGCGAGGCTAATTCAGAATTATGCTGGGGCAGAAATGTGTAGTAGTTCCAATCGATGCCAGTATGGTTCGGTTTTGGGCAGGACGATGGTTGCGCAGATGAGGAGATAATTGTGCTGGTACGTCGACCAATATCATGCTCAGTACCTCCCGAAATTTTGCTATGGCTCTGATGGAATGGGTGATGGCTCCATCGGATGGCAGATTGCTCATGATCTGACGAGTCAGTTGTGAGATGCCATAATTTAATAAAAGTAAGTGACAATATTGCCACGCACAGGCTCAATGGGATTATAAAGCGTCTAGGTAGTGGTCGATTCATTAATTATGAGATTGCCAGATTTTTGCCAATAAAAAAAGATTGAATAAGATGGGTCGAAAGAAAGATAGGTAGACCGGCCCATTTGATGGTTTCTTACCTGTCGGTTCGTATCACAAAGAGAGAGAGGGAGATTGAGCAGATAACTACCTCGTACCATACTGGTTGAAATAGACTGGATGGTGTTATTCAACAATGCCATGCGTTCTAAAAAAATATGTGATTATCCCTGCAACAAACCCGAAAAATTCCGATCCCGGGATATAAAAAAAGGGTTCCTACTA
>JALLPI010001322.1:0-15583 GCA_036939935.1 Cyclotella atomus
TCCACAATAAGATGATGTGGATAGATACAACCAACTTACCGATGCGATGATTCTCACCCATGTGAGTTTCCATGATTTTTATCGGTTCCATAAATCTTTCCCATTTCCATATTTCGAGTCGCTACACTCTTAGATGAAGGATTCTCAGTGCGACTTGAACGGTTTTGCGTGGTACTTTTGCGCTCAAGATACGTGCAAGTGAGTCAAAAATCCAATTTGTGAGTAATTTGCAGCAAAAAAGCACTTATGTTGTATGGAAACTTTATAATTCGTGAATTGGGTTTCTTGGATTTTTCTTCATGTCGAAATTGTGATGGTATCTTTTATTTAACTGGGTTGCATAACTAGTCGCAAGCCAACATCAACTATCAGTTGCCATAATCTTTAATGAATTTTTACATAGGAATCAGTACATCCAAGCACATCGCAATGAACTTTAGCCCATCAAACAACAACGTTAGCTACCACAACTAATCGAATCACCAACCGACAGAGCTAATATCGCGGCCAATTGTGCGCCGGCACCCACCGAAGCGTCTGCAATTTGCAGCGTTTAAATAGGCTCGCCACAGCCTAATATCTACTGAATTCCACGCCGAGTTCCGCCTGAACTTTTGGCCTCCGATCCATTCATCGAACGAGCAACTCTACGCACCCCACGCTCTCTACCAACAAAGAGCATGCCCAAGGCCACCATTGGCACCAAAAGGGGCAAGGACGCGACCACTCCGGCGCGTAAAAAGCAGGGGGGTGAGATGGAGACAGAGCTTCCTCCCAGCATTCTCCGTAAAAACAACCTCACTGACTCTCCCGAGAAGAAGAAGAACCGCGTTGGCCGTTCCAAGAGCCGTGATCCTACTAGCAAGTCTAAATCAACAGGGGGGAGATCAGTCTCGAAGGGGGGAAGATCCGTATCCCGCCCCAGGAGCGCTAGCAAGACTCCTGCATCGCGAGCCAAGAAAACACCATCCGCGTCGTCCTCCTTTGCTGACAAGCTTAAGACGCCCCCATCCCCCAAGAAGCCTATCAAGCGTCTCAAACATATGAAGTTTGTTGAGGGATTGTTAACCATGTCTCGTACCCCGGAGCTCCAGAGAGATGCTTACCGCAAGTTGGGAGTCACTCTATCCACTCTCCAAGCAGTTCAGGGGGGAAAGTCTACAAGGATCCTGAACTACAGGGATATTGAGGATAAACCTCTTCTTACTGCAACGCAGATGCCCTCTCTACATACCGAAGTGTGTAAGTACTTCCACTTTGATCTTATCACGCGTCTCTGGAGTGGGGAGACGATTCCGAATGGAAAAACAAGGAGGATTCCTTTCAGCTGTTATTTGGAGTCAGATGTGCCAATTGAAGAATTGGTGGAAGCGGTCCAAATTGATCTTATCGATGCCCAGGTCCAACTCCAAGTGAAAACATGTCAGGCCATTCGCCACGAGGACAAGATGCATCTCATGTATGTTTCAAATAAGTTCAATCGTAAGCAGGTCGAGGTGGATTTGCAGGCACAATTGACCCAGCTTCAGAAGGACTATTACATCCAGGATAAGGAGAGCTACCTTGGAAAGATGGAGGCTGCGGGAAAGAAGTTCCCTAAAATCAATCTCAAATTAGACTATCCTTTTAATGGTCCATTTGAGAGGAGGGATGGTCAAGACACCCGTTACAAGTGCGTCTTTGTGGTAGAATACGCATTCGATGACAAGCTTCATGTCGAGACGGCAGTTCAGCTCTACAAAAAGTCTGTGCGCCTTAGCCAACATTGGGGAGAGCACGCCAACATTCAAATTGCTCCCAGCAAGGATCCAGACATTACGGCCGCCACTGCTGTAGAGAAATGGCACAGTATCTGTGATTCTCATAGCGCCACCATGCTTTTGACCGGGATTGTGAGACTAGATGGCATCAAAAATCCGGATGTGAAAGTCCCCATTGAGTATTGGAAGAGATCCAGTAGAGCTAGGGCAGATGAGCTCACTCTCCGTGAAGTGCTGCACGCTCCATCAAAGTTCCGGGAGCACAGAAGGACATCCAAGTATTTCATGGGCTGTGTAAGTCTCCTGATGGAGGGTACGAGGCTGCCGTCGCAGACACAAATCCTATTGCAAAAACTCAAGCAAGGAATGTTGCAGCCCATACAGCGGGATGGATTCTTGGTTATGTCCCAAGCAAGGGGTGGAAGAAGGAGAGCATCTCTACTTTTATGAAGAAGTCGTTCAATACTTCGGCAGTAGTCTTGGCACAACGTGCTTCTTGGGATAAACGCACAGGACAGGTGACCTCTGATGATTTAGATGAAGTGGATCAAGAATTGAGGAATGTAACGGATTCGTGGGTAGATATGTCCCTATTGACGAGGGGGACGGAGGCGGTGCGAGATGCAGCATTAGACAGTGGCGATATGGCAGCGTTCGATTGGGAGGTGGGCGCCTCGGTACAAACCATGAAGAGCAGGGGAGCAGAGTCAAACAGCGATACTGAAGGAAGCAGTTTGGTAAACACCAGTGAAGAAGAATACTCGGAAGAGGAAGAGGAGGTGGATAAGATGAGTGAGCAAGGAGCTCCGAGTTCGGAGGGAAGTGATAAGGAGGATTTGAATGAAGAGGATGAGGATCGCTATTGGGGGATGGTTTCCCTAGCAGAGTGGCCGATCAGGGAACTTTTCAGTGATAAGGAGGATGAGATCGATTGTCTATTGGAGATGTTGAAACGAGGAGATCTACCGTATTGGATGATAGAGAGGGCTAATGATATCGATGATTTGGTTGAGGAAGCAGCCAAGATTGATCTACAGATTTTGGAGCTTTTCAGAAAAGAAGCAGCAGGTGACAAAGATCTCGACTACGAAGGCACCAGAGAGAAGTATGACTTTCAACTTAATGAAATTGAGTGTGCCAAGGTGGAACTCAAAGAGCAACTTCTTGACGCCCTGAAAGAACTTCTAGTACGGGAAGAAGATGTTGATGCAAGCGCTCAGGCGAAACATTCTGTAGGGTTTTCTGCCGAATCTCAGGAAACATTCCATGATGCTGAAGATGTCGACATGGACTCGGAAGAGGCCCCGAAGCAAGATAATGTACAGGATGGATCTGAGCGCGAGCCTGGATAGTCAGACGGGGCTGTAAGTCATCCATCATTCCGGATGGCAAGGCAGCGGGGACAAATGCGAAACTTAATAGGAATGGAGGGGTTAAAAAGGCAGCTTGTTTGGCACGAAGCCGTCGTTCAAGTAAGCGTGCAAGTATGTACCGCAGAGACACTGCCTTGTGGGCTTCAAAGGGGACACATCCAAATCTTACCTACAAGCAGATACAAGAGTTAATGAAACGACGGCTCAAGGTTAACGATAATAGTACTGAATTCGAACTGGAACAAGCTGTGGAGGAGATAAGACAAGAGCAAGAATGTCCAACAAGTGTCAATTGGAACCTGCAACAACAAGAGGACCAAGCAGCAATTAACTACCTACACAAAAGGATTGTACCGGTCATCGGACGTGTTCCCAAGGAACGTGCTGCTGGCTCTTGGAGGCTCCTTTTAGGCAATACTAACGGTTTAGCTACCCGCAAGTCCAGGAATTACAAGGTAGACAAACTGACAGCCGTGACAAGAGACTACGACATAAACATTTATGCTTTCCAGGAAGTCGGTCTAGATACCAGATGTTTCAAACCATCCGAATCCATCACTTCTGTTCTACAAATTGAGGGAACCACCAAGTCCACAGTATCTCACAACAAGTACCAGCCCAAAATATCTCTTGGCCAGCAAGGTGGGTGTACTGTTATTGCAAGTGGTGAAGTCTGTCAGTACGCCAAGGTAACAAAAGGAGGAAACGATCCTAGAAATTTGGGCCGATTGGCATCGATGGTGTTCTCGTCTCATCCAAATCAAAGATTCCATCTTTTGTGTGCCTACAATGTGGGCAAGACAAAACCAGAGGGACTGCAGACAGTATATCAACAGCATCTCCGATATATACAACAGGAAGGCATCAAGAACAATCCTCGAAGGCTCATGAGAGAAGATTTGTTGGAACAGCTGCATACCTGGCTCAAGCAAGGTGACAGGATTATGTTGACAATGGATGCCAATGAAAATGTGTTAGAAGGCCCTCTCTGTAAATGTCTACAAGGTTTAGGATTCACACCAGTGGCTCATTCTTTTCACGGCCACATACCAAATACACATGTCGAAGGGTCAGAGTGCATTGACGAAGTGTGGGTCTCACATGGAGTAGAGGTTTTGGGCATTCAGCTGTTATCCTTTCACGAGAGCGTTGGTGATCACCGTTCTTTCATTGTAGATGTCACAACACGATCGACCATCGGTTTATACGCTCATCTCATAGTCCGCCCTGAGTGTAGAAGGCTGGTGACAAGCACTCGCAAGTGTCTTGATAAGTACTTACTGCTCGCAGAGGAGCAATGGAAGATTCACCAAATTTCGGAGAGGCTGGAGCTTTTGGAGAGACTAGACGAGCAGTACCCTATCTCAAAGGTAACAGCTGCAAAGTTTGAGCGTCTCGATGCACAGATGACTGAGATCTTCAAACACTGTGAAAGAAAATGCAGAAAAATTACTAAGATTGACGGGGAATATAGTTTGGCATCCAAGTACTGGCATGAAAAGATGGTGTCAATCAAGGCTCTCCAACGTCGACTGGCAGGAAAGACCAGAAACGACGGGAATATTTGTAGAACGGCGAGGAGGCATGGTATAGCTCACCCACGCCAATACAATTCAGAGCAGCTGGCACAACTCTACCGAATGGCCAAGGAGCGAAAAGACTCTTTCAAATCACATCATGCCAAGTTTTTACGCAAACAACATCTTAGAGATTGCAAGGCCAGGGCAATAGCACAACAGGATGAACAAAAGGCGAATGACATTGCTGGAAAGATATTAAGGGAGCAAAAGAAGACGATGTGGTATAGTATCAACAGAGTTACCAAGCCACCTCACGCAGGAGCCTTGATGAGCGTAGAGCGAGAGATTGATGGAAGAATTGTTGAATTTACTGAGGAAGAGGCTCTTATTGATAACATATTGGATGTTATACGCGATAGATTTTCTGGCGCCGAGGATGCTCCTATCAGCAACTGTTCCATTACGGAAGGCTTGGGTGATTTTGGCTTCACGGAATTAGGTCTTAAGATTATAGCAGGGGACTTTGATCCTCCAGAAGACCTTCGAGAGTCGACGGTTCGTCTTTTACGGGCAATTGGTGATATTGGCAAAGAGCATATGGATGATGACATAGATATTACAATGTCTCAAGATCAATTCTCAAATATATGGGGAAGAGCCAAAGAACGCACCTCGTCTTCAATGTCTGGGATACATTTTGCTCACTATATTGCCTGCGCCAAATCAAAGAAAATGGCGAGAGGTTTGGCAAAGAAGCTCTCGCTGCATTCTAGATTCGGTCATCCACCAGAAAGATGGCTAAACCTGCTAATGGTTATGCTTGAAAAGAAGCTGGGAGTCCGACTTATACCCAAGCTAAGGGCCATACTCCTAAAAGAGGCGGATCATAACTGCCATGACGGATTCATCTTTGGCATTCTTATGTTGAATCACGCAAGAGAAAGTGGCTTAATCCCTGAAGAGCAACTGGCTGAAAAGGACAAGACCTCGGAGGATGGTTCCTGGATCAAGGTTTTGAAGGCAGACTACGCTAGGCTGAGAAGGCAAGCTATGGGAATTATTGCAGCAGATGCTGCAAATTGCTATGACATGGTGAACCACATCATTCTTGCTATGCTCTTGCGAGCAGTTGGTCTTCCTATGGGACCTATTGTGGCAATGCTACTTGCTATTAAGACCATGAGATATTATCTACATACTGGGTTTGGCGAATTGAAGAAGTATATGGGGCCAGAAGACTCACCTCATTGTCGACATGGCTTAAATCAAGGCAGCAGAGCAGCGCCTCCATGCTGGACTCTTGTCAGCTCCTTATTATGCGAAATACAACGAGCACAAGGGCATGTAGCGACAGTTGAGACTCCAATAACCCGGTTGGTCTCCACTATTATAGGGTTCCTGTATGTTGATGACACAGACCTGTATATTCTGAACCATGACATCACTACAAGTGGAGACTTAATGGCAGCGGCACAGTCAGCAACGGATGATTGGTGCGATGGTTTATTTGACACGGGCGGCGGTGCCAAGGCAGAAAAGTCCTTCGCCCACCTTTTTACTATAGTGTGGGATGAAGATGGCGACTGGCATTACAATTCCTTGCTCAAAGAAGACGGCTTTGAACTAACGGTGCCCTCTAGGGATGGTGGCAAAGATCTTATTGACCTATTTCCAGCCTCACATGGAAAGGAGACGTTAGGAGTTTTCACAGCACCAGACGGGAGTTCCGCTGATCACCTAGCGAAGGTAGCAGACAGTGTCAAGATGTGGTTATCTCGAATCTCGGTCGGCAGGTTGCCGTCCAGCTTCAACTGGACCAGTTATATCTACCAATTATGGATGGGTATCAGATATGGCATTGGGATGCTTCCAGCGGATAGAGAAGAGTTGCAGTCTTCCTACACGACACAGACAGAGACTTATTGCCTTTTCTGCGTGTAAACAGGAACATTTGGACGGGATGGAGGACGCTTCATCGCTCCTTTTTGGTTATTGGACTGTTCAATTTCGATATCGAAGTGATGATACAGAGAATCAACCTTTTCCTGCAACACTATGACTCTCCGTATGATATTGGAATCACTCTCCGTGCTACAATGGAACTTGTTCAACTGGAGGCTGGGCTGCGGGGACTGTCCTTTAAATCATTCATTTCAGAAGTATGGTGCAGGGGTTACCCACTGCTGGTTTCGATCTTTCTGGCGTGATTTCTTCGGGCTCAAGATAAATATTGACTATCCAGTGATTCAGCTCCCACGCGAAAGAGATCATCTTTTAGCCGACTTATTCTTTGCTTCTGGATGGGATATAGATAACTACAAATCTTGAACACGGTGTAGAATGGCCTGCTTAGCCCTTTTTCTATCGGATATCACGGGAGCCGATGGGAAGAGTATCGATACGAGGTATCTTTCAGCTGATATTCTGACAGATCTGCCGCTGTCGGGGTACAAATTTGGAACAGAACGCCCAAGTGCAGTCGATTGGGAAGTCTAGCAACGGTTTTGGCTCCAGTACACATATCCCGGCTATGTTCTGCCTGTTTCTCTCGGTTCATGGATTTGTGCTTCGCATTGTCCCAATGAATGGTATTACAACGAAGCCACTGACATGGTATTTCGAAGGACAGCAGGAGGAGGATCCTACTTTTGAAGAACACAAGGACTAAGCAGGTCAAGATCACAGCAAACTTTTCGCAAAGTCGGCCCCACTCCAAGTATTCCTGATCTATCGGACTACAAGACGGTGGTGGTGACAAGGCTGGAAGAAGGTGGCATCATCCTCGGCGCCACAGGACCAGATCGCTACGAACCTTTACCTCTGCAACACGATCTTTTCTCACTTTTGAAATCCTGGGGAGGAGACTGGATGTGGGAACATATCAAGGTGCAAGGAAAGTTGGATACGATACTTGAGGCGATCCACAATGGAACAGCAATTTGGTGCACTGATGGGTCGTACGATAGAGTAATCATGCCTACAATCTCTAGTGCCGGATGGGTGATCTTTGACCCCAAAACAAAACACCACCTGAGAGGAGCCTTTTATGAAGACTCAGGTTCAACCGCTAGTGCGTATAGAGGTGAATTGTTGGGGTTAACTGCTCTCCATCTCCTGGCAAGTGCTATCGTCGAATTATATGGTCTACCTGTTTCGAAGAACACCATGTACTGTGATAACCAACGTGCTTTGGAAAAGGCCAAGTGGTACAGAAGAAGGATTTCACCAACTACCAAACATGGTGATCTGCTCAGATTGCTGAGAAACATCAAGTCGACAACTTTGGGCATGTTCAAGTATACTCACATCTACGGCCATGCAGACAAAAAGCGCAAATGGTCAGAGCTGTCTCTACCGGAACAAGTGAATGTTTATTGTGATTATCTAGCAGGTGTAGCGCGCCGCAACTCTATTGGTAAAGTGCGGGACACCTTTACACAGACTCTACCAAAAGAGAAGGCAGCTCTATTCCTACACTCGATTAAGCAGACGGGCGACGTCGCGGAACCACTATGATTCTTCCTCGCCAGGAAACAAGCAAAAGACTTCTATGTTTCAGAACTTAAATGGAGCAGCGAAAAATTTGACGAAGTGGATTGGGAGGCTCTCAACTTCACACTGGCAAAGAAAAACATGATGTTCACGCTCTGGCTCGCGAAGCAAGCATCATCATTCTGCGGTACAAGACTCCAAGTTTCACGAATGAGCGATGGCGGGGCGGACGACAGATGCCCCAACTGTCTTGCTCCAGAGGAAAGATCTACTCATCTAAACCTTTGCCTCAGTGATCTGCGGACTAGACAGTTTTTAGAATCAGTTCAAGAATTGGAAGATTGGCTATGTAAGGACTCGACACATCCTGAAATTGCCTTTTGGGTTCCACTGTACTTGAAATCCAGAGGAAGAGAACGATTCGAAAATCTGGCTAATCATTGAACTGAACTGGTGATGTCTTCGCAAATGAAGATGGTGGCGATAGGGCAGGATAGAATCGGTTGGACGCATTTTCTAGAGGGAAAGATCACTGGCCATTTTCGGGGGATGCAGAGGCTATACTTATAGACCCGACCCTCACAAATCAATGCTGATGATTGGGTGAAGCAGTTCATTTACCGCTTGATTAAGATTTCCCACACACAGTGGATCTTCCGCAACCTCACTCTCCACGACAAGCAACACGGTCATCTAGCAAGGCTTCGAAGAGAAACCTTGGCTGAGGAAATAGAGCGATTACATTCCATGGATCCAGAGGAAGTACCAAAAGAGAGCAGGTTTTTACTAGATTTCAATCCGGAAGATCTAGCTGAAAGTGACATTAGCAAACAGGAACACTGGATTCTTGCAATGCGGGCGGCAAGGATGGCAGGTATGAGGGCCTGCGGTAGAAAACTTCGGTGGGCAAAATCTCCACAGCGCCTGCGGCGCCGTCACGACCCACCTTCACAGAGACTCTCCGTAATGACCTGTTTGGCAGATTTGATGTCTTAACAGCTCGTAAACGTCCTAGCGAGGCAAGCATTATCCTAGAGGAACCATCAAATAAACGCAGGAGAAGACGGAAGAAAGAGGCTGACGCCTCTTTCGTCTCATGATTCATAATGGTTCAATAAGGCTCAGCCTCAAGTGGTGCGATCCCACTAAGATCGTTTGCCAGCTGCTACGCAGCTGAAATGTTTACCTCTGTCGTATCGAACGGCCTTGCTGCATGAATAAAGTGTGGCAATCCAAAAGACCGGTTCAATCTGTTAGTGTTGCGCATGTTCCAGTACGTTTCATCAGTAGTTTAATGTGATATCTTAAGATTTATATATTTTTATATATATTTAACCGGGTTGCGACTCTGTGAAGAGTCTATGATTCTCTCTTGGGCTGAATTAATTAATCCTCGCTCAGAGCAGTTTGAGATCACACACTACATGATATTTCGCCGCTCTAGAGATTTTGGGGAGCGGATTACGCCGCAAACTACGGTACTTTTCCACGCAAGCTTAGGAAATTTGCACCGTACCTTGATCCTGCAAGCTTCACGGTTGATCTATGAACAGAATAGAACAATAAGACTGAGCAGTAGTTACATAGGGAGATAGCTATTCCGTAGATATGCCCTTCCATTTAATATGGAACATGATCACCTCGTCAACGACAAAAATACCAAGAACTTTCTCCACAATACCGTCCTTCTCATCATTTTCTTCCTCCACAGTATCTTCTTTTGGTGGCTTTGTTACCGGCTGTTTTTTGCCAGCTACTACTGCACCTTGGACTTTCTTAACAGCCGCATCATCTTTAGCTTTCTTACCAGCGCTTCCGCA
This sequence comes from Cyclotella atomus, assembly GCA_036939935.1. Taxonomy (NCBI): domain Eukaryota; phylum Bacillariophyta; class Thalassiosirophyceae; order Thalassiosirales; family Thalassiosiraceae; genus Cyclotella; species Cyclotella atomus. The sequence goes on from JALLPI010001322.1 coordinate 9,966, forward strand.
ACTGGCTTCCTTATCAGATGCGCGAGCTTTGCGGCAAAATAGATCTGTTTTCTGCTTCTTCTTTTTTGGGGAATTTGAGCCTGTATCATTCTTTGGCGAGCTTTCATGGTCGGATAGCTCGTAGTCGTTGCATTCATCTTTCGCACTATTATTCTCATCAGCAAAATCGATGCTAGTACTGCCATGGTCAGATAGCTCGTCTTCGTTGACTTCATCTTTCCTGTTCGGTGGGCCAATCTGTGGAAGAAGAGACAAAGCAACCTTTATGGTCTCCGCATCATGAAATCTTTCAAAAATGAGATCAATTTCCTTGTTTGAAATAGAGACACATCCGTTTCTAGCACGCTCCGCCATTTTGCCGGGGGGACGATTTCTCGGATTCTCCTCAAATGTGTTCCTTCATCTTGTTTCTCTTGAAGGGATAAGTTAGCGCCACCACCAGCAGCAGCAGCAAGAAGTCCTTGCTGATCTTGACTCAATGCCCCTCGAGATCAGCAATCCACACTTCCATATCTTCTATCTTCACCTGGTTGCTCCCGAAGCTGCTTTTAATACCTGATTTGATATCATACCAGATTGCTCCGGACCATTTCTTCATGCCGGCCCTCAATCTTTGAGAGGCCGCTTCAGCTTTACCATTAAAAATATCGTCAACAAAGTTCTGTCCATGTCCGTCCACTGAGATCCCTTCCACATTTGGATATCTCGTAACACATCAGCAACAATCTTTTCCACGATTTCTTTGTGATGTTTGAACGGAACCTTGAATGTAGAAAGAAGTGTTTTGAGATTCGCTTTATTAATTTGCCCCTGGATAATGACTGGAAAAGCTCTGAGAAGTTCATTTTGCATGCTAACTAGATCAGTAGTGGATTCAAATCGATGGCCTCTCCTTTCTCCAACAGTCTTGACATATTCAGGGATATAACTAGCTGTCCCCGCTCTCGCAATCGAGTCATAGAAACCTTTCAGGGCATCCACATAATCTTTCACTTGTTGGCTTTGTAATGCAGTCATTGGCGAAGTTGGCTGGGGCACATCTTTAAGATATGTGCCCAAAAACAACCAGGCGAATTCCCAATGACTCAATGCAAGATTTGTATCAATTTTATTCTCCTCTTTTGTTAAGAGGTCATGAGGCAACATAACCTTCTCAGTGGTCTCAGCCTGCTGACCCTGGGCGGTCTCAGAAACTCTTGCCTAGGCAAGAGTTCTTGTGTGAAGGTAGCACAGCGATTTTGTTTAGAGTTTTGCCACGTTGCATCTATTCCTTGGGATGCAAACACTTTCCTTTTTACAGCAACAACTGGTTCAGCTGCAGCATTGTTCGATGGACATACCATCCATGATGCTGCTTTTCTCAATGGAGCAGAGCGAAATATTAGTGCTGCAAAAAGAAAGCAATGGAGCGAAGTGTTTCTTCTTATCATTGATGAGATATAATTTTTTACTAGAAGGAATGTGGACAAGCTTGATCGGCGACTCAAGAATATCACAGGGCGCATGACATGCCATTTGGTGGAGTTCCAATAGTATTCACTGGAGATTTCCATCAACTTCGACCTGTTGCTTGTGAGGAGGAAGGGACGTTATATGAAGGTGCAATGAATGGTCTATTTGAAGGTATAGCATCAATGTTGCAATCTTTTTGGAAATCAGTCATCGATTTGACGAAGATCCCGAATTTGGAGCGATAATGAAGAGACTTTGGAAAGGCGAAATGACAAGGGACGATATTGTGACACTGAACACAAGGGTCGTAGGGAAAAATGGTGTTCATTTGCCAGCACATGACAGCAATTCTGATGTAACGTATGCGTGTGCATTAAACAAGGAGAGAAATGCCATATCTGCTCAGATATTCAAGGATCATATATGCAGTGGATTGTTTCCACCCATGAATAGTTCTGAATTACCTCCAGACCACACCATCATTGTTGAGACAGATATTCAAAGCAGTGGCACCAATGCAACATCAAACAAAACAAGAGTCAGTCCAGAACTGAGAGATAGAATTCTGTATACATGTGGAGACTCCGATTGTGAAACTGCCCAAAACAAGAAGATAGATCCATGCTTACGATTGTATCCTGGAGTTCATGTCATGTGTGTAGACAATTCAAAGCTCAAGTCTGATAACATTGGAAACGGCACTCTTTGTCGGGTACGGGGCTTAAAATTGAAGAGAAATGCACCTCCCATGCAGTGGAAGAACTGGGATGGCTATAAAGTTCAAACAGTGAATGCTCATTATGGATTACATTATACTGGAGCGCTTTCCTGACGATGAGGAAATCAAGGCTAAATCTCATGAACTTGAATGTTTACAAAGAGATCTTGCTGGTAATCCGACTGACGAGGACTTGCTAGCAAAAGTCAGAGCATTGCAAGACCAGTTGGACAAAGTACACAATGCTAGATACGATACTTTCATCTTTCACCTACAAAATCTACGGCTACTGTTACGGTTTCTTCGATCGATAGTGTATCAGAAAAAACAAAGTTCAGCGGTGTTGTATTCACTCAATTACCAATGGTGGGTATGTCCAAAGTCAAATTGATTGTTGTTTCATGGGGGTTCCGATTTCCAAACTGCGGGTTTACGTTGTGCTATCCAGGGTTCGTACTTTGAAAGGGCTCTTTCTATTGCAAGATTTGCCAGATGATTGTCTGGAAAAATTTGAAGTATACCAAGAGAGCTAGAAGCATTTGAACACCTTATGAAACAATTGGAGCAGCATGTCGTGTTGTCTGAACAGAAAAAAGGATGGCAGAAGAATCATTATAAAATATCATTGGTTATATTTTGGTGTTGGTATAAATTCAATTGTCTATACCGATTACTTATTTATTACTTGACCCCCATCTTCTTCTCGTATAACTCAAGCACCAAATCTTTGTCCTCATCAATATCAATGAGGCTAAAGTACTGAGAAAGAATACTTTCGGCCATTTGTTTGTCATCTAGATGCCATTCCCGATGTTATCTGCATAAAGTGCAATGACGACATCAGCAACCGTGTCATTCGGTACATGTTCGTCAAGATAATGCGGATCATCAGCATTGATCACATAGCCTGGCCTAGCCTTCTGTTTGTTGCCGGTGCCTTTGTATGGTTTGGTGTACTTGACAAAGAAATCAGAATGATTTTTCAACAATTTGTTTGAATCATCCTCTGTATTGTCAAAATACACGACAGGCACCTTGTCATTAATGTCCTTCTTTGCAACAACCTTAACTAGCTTGGAGTCAGCAGTGCGTTCAGCCTTGTGTTCAGTAATTGCAAGTACTGATAGTTCATCATAGCCTTGTTTTTAGGCTTGAATGATGGCACCAAAATAATCAACCTTGAAAGCAAACTTTCCATCACAAGCACATATCAAATTTAAAACTCCCACTTTGCCATGGCGAACAGTCAACTCGGCTTCGTAGGAATAATCCATTGTAGCAGGTTTGAAGGATTTACCTGGACAAGTAGGCGACACCGCAGCCATCGTTGGAGCTTCGGGCTTTCCCTTGGATGTCTTGGGATACATTCAAAAAATATTAATACATGATACCAACATTACAATATTATGTGATATATGTGCCGTAATAGGTGATTCTCACCGAAGCAGTAACTGGAGTCTTCCCTTTTGACTTAGTCATTTTGATTTCTTGTCTTTCTTTCAATAGCAATCGGTTATTAGATCGACCTTGGACGATGTATAAGGATCAAAGCTAGATAAGTAGAGACATACCTTGTGTTCTCTGTTCTTGTGTTAGAAAAGCATGACGAAATGACGGTGCAAATGCTTAAAGCAAGACTAAAGCAAGACAGCATAATGAGCAATCCGCTAAAGATTTGATTCTATTATTTGAATATACCAACTCAAATGTTTTGCAAACTTGATACTGATAACAATGATAGATTTTGGTGGTGTGTCTGTTGGTGTATTATTACATATTATTCTATCTCTTAAAGAGTGATGGACATTACTGCGACCTGTAGAAAGTAGAAAGTTAGATTGTCTGGTATTAGGTTGTTTTCCATTGTGTTGATGCAGTCTCGTCGTGAATTGTATTGAGACGAATTCATCGCAAGAGGTGTTGTACTGGCGACAGTTGAGAGTTGTGATGGTAGCAACCCTGCAGAATGCAGCACAAGGGGTGATAGCAAGCTCAGATTGCAAGTAATTGATTAAGTGGAAGACGTCCTCATGGTGGGATATGATAGCACAGATGGCAATGGCTGCAATTCAATCTGAGAGTCAGCCGCCAAGAATGCACGGGAGATGCAGTTGCAGGGCTGAGAGCTCAGGCTGCAAATGTTGGAATACAAGGCGTCAGCAGTAGTTTTTGCCAGATGAGAGCTCAGGCGGCGAGCAATGGAATAGATGGTGTCAACAGATTTGTGGAGATGCCGAGATTGCACAGGATATGCATTGTGTTGGCATGGCTGAGAGCTCAGGCGGCAAGCGATGGAATAGAAGGTGTCAGCAGGGTTGTGGAGATGCCGTAATTGCACATGAGATGCAGTGTTGGCATGGCTGAGAGCTCAGGCGGTGAGGGGTGGAATAGAAGGCGTCGGTGGGGTGGAAGAGGGCATGTTAGCCATGACATCCACAGCAATGGGTGGTGAAAGTGGACAACCTTGATGTATTATGTTGTGTGATGGGCGTACATATCTTTGAGTGCATGAGAGGTGCGTGAGGTTGAGAGAGGTGGAAGGTGGAGATGTGAGAGATGAGAGATGATGATGTTTGCAATTATTGTAGAATCTGTAAATCGCTCTTAAATAGTTGTCACATTAGTTTAAACAGAAATGTGACGTGAACCAATCATTATAGATTAATGTAGGATTATTTAGATTATTTGTTAAATAAGCTTGTGTCACATTATGATGGCATTATTTACAATGATGTCAACATCAATGTCACATCAACTCTGATGAGACAACAACATCCTTATAATAATATTAGCACTTACGCCCATCTTTGCAGCATCAGGGAGACTTCAAATTTGGGTTTCAGCTCACAACCCCATTACAGCGTATTAAATTCTCCTTGCCGTCTTCTTTTTAAATCCACCAGCTCCATTGCTTGAATCCAAACACTGCCGAATCATCAGAGCTACCAACAAGGCATATTTTTGGCCGTTTTACTTAAGCCCATCTTTGCAGCATCAGGGTGAGTTAGGATTTGGGTTTCAGCTCACAATCCGATAGTGTATTAAAATCTCCACAGCCCCCCACAAATATAAAGATGGGCCTAGAGATTCAGCATCTCTAGGCGGATCTCCAGGATTCCAAAGATACCAAAAAATCTCTTGGATGCTGAGGCAGGTCTGCAAAAGCCAGTTTTTATTGGCCTGAACCTCTGCCTTGCTTTGACGCAAAGAGGCTTGAACGGACATGATTGAGACAACATTTAGCGTTATCTTTCCTCTTTTTCAATTGTTTTGGCTTAAATAAAACTTATTTCATCCACACTTGGCCTCACACTTTCCTAAAAAAGCCAACGATTCTGACATCTTGATGACATAACACTGCATCCGAATAATTCCTTAGAGCATTCCTTAGAAGGCGTCTAAGGGAGCTCTAAGGATTTTACACACTATTTTACACACTCTCAAATTC
>JALLPI010001323.1:0-12474 GCA_036939935.1 Cyclotella atomus
TTCGGACAGTTGTTGCCGTTTTGGGTGAGGCGCAGCGATTTCCATTTCTCACTGTTCCATAGTGTTTCTACTCTTTGCATCTCGCACTGTCTCTAGAGAATAGTTTCATAATTCTTCATTTGCAAATAATCGTCGACTGCATCTATTCAATCAACCATGAAGTTCCTCTCTTCCATCCTACTCATCGCCAGTCTCAATACCTCCAATGCCTTCGAAAGCTACCTCGACGAAGAGCACATTGAAGCTACCGCAGAAAAGCACGAACATCACGGTCGCGAGCTCTTCGTCCACATGTCTAAAAAGCGAACTTTTGACAAGTATCTCAACGTCAATAACAGGTGCTGCGGCGAAGATCTAAGCAAATGCAAATGCCCTGTCCGTCAGGTGACCTGGTGGGGACTCAAGAGGAAGTGGGAGAAATCCTGCGATACTACCATTCCACGAAAGTCAAGCATCACCGCTCTTGCCCTGGCCCTCCCTGTTTTTTCCACTCTCGTAGGCCTGTTGAAGGATGCCGGTCTGGCTTCTACCTTGGCAATGAACAGTTCAGATGGAACTGGATACACCGTGTTTGCCCCTACCAATGCTGCATTCGACAAGCTTGGTGATTTAGAGCTTACTGAGGAGCAGATCAAGGAAGTGCTTCTATACCATGTTGTAGCCGGTACTGTTACCTCAGATCAACTATCTGATGGTCAGGTTGTCACCACTTTGAATGGCCAAGACATCACTATTGGGACCACTAATGGTGTTACTGTTAACGATTCCACGGTTACAGGAGCCGATAACCATGCATCCAATGGAGTTGTTCACATTATTGATACTGTTCTTGTTCCTGAATTGAACTAAAGGGCATGATGTCATCATTCATAGATGTGTGTTTGTAACTTCTGCCTTCGTTTAATCTAATTTCAATTGTACAGGTAATCCATAATACAAGTGTAAAATAATGATGCTTTAATGTTGCAACTACATATCCGAGAAGGTCAAATGTCTTTTCCAACGTGAGAGCACAGCATTATTACTACTTGCATCTGTGGTCTAATCAGATGTCATTACATTTCCCCATCTAAAATACAAATATAAACGCGCACCATAAACTCTATTCATCCCTATCCTGCTCATCAAAACTCTCCACAACCTCAATCCCCTCTTCCAAATGCTGACTACCCTTCTTCCTCATTCGAAACTTTCTTTTACTCGCCTCATTCTTCTCCATCTCTTCCTTCATTTTATCCTTTTTCTTCTTCTCCAAAGAAGAGGTATACTTCTCATCCTCCGGTGTACCATCTCCAAAGAGGAATCCCACCCCACACATATTAAATGGAAAGGGTACATCTTCCGATTGGACCTTACTCATTTTCGCCATGCGTCTACGACGTCTATTCCTCATTCCAGGTGTGGACATGTTATTTTCTTCTAGGTACTTGAGTACCTTGTTGCGACGGTAGACACTTTGGACTTTGATGGCGGCGGCCGTTTCAATGTCCATCCAGTCGTAGCGGGGGGCTCCGCTGAAGGCTGAGGACTTGGCGGATGGGCGGGTTTTGGTTCGTTTTTCCTTCTTTTTGTTCCCCTGCGCGACGGTGTTGCCTTGGACTAGGCTGGGTGAGAAGTCGTCGGCGCCGGAGGAGGTAATGATGGGTACTCCGTCGCGTGATTTTATGGAGCAGTTTTTACCGAAGCGTTTGGAAAGGAGGGTGGATGATTGGTTCCTGAGGATTGGCTGGGGATTTTGTGGTGGTGCATCGGTCTGTGCGGGTTGGTCGGAGGAGGTGGTGGATGCATCGTTGAGTGGTGGGGTATAGGAGCGCTCACTCGCCTTGCTGTTGGTCTCGGACGCATTGTCCTTTCGCTTGAAGAGGGAGCGGATTTTAGATGGCATTATTGATCAGTCTACGTGGATTGTTTGAAAGCGCTATGGCTATGTTTGTCAACGTTGTTTGTGCAGAAGCAGCGCCAGCAACAAAAGAACCCAACAGAACCAAGCCAACAACACAAAGTTTATGTAGAAGTGAGCCACACACAAGAATGAATCCCTGAAGTTAAGCATCAAATATTTGATTTTGTATGAGGGCTTCTAATGTGAGATTGTCCTATGGATATCTAGTGACTACAGCCCCTTTATGATTTAAACAATTCAAACCACTCTTTTGGGCGGGACGGCTTGTGTTATATTCGTGTCTGAAGGTTCTACGAGTCGTGAAATTTACGACTTCCTTCGTTTTCACAAAAGACATTTTCATTTCCCGTGATGTAGAAAAGCCTGCCGCTTCCATCAATCCAGATCAATCACCTCCGCTCCATCCTCCCTCCACACTTCACCGAACATAACCCACCTACTACATGGTCCTCTATACCAACCTGAATAGATCTCCATCCTTTCACTCTCCTATTGGAAGCAATGGCGTTCAATCTATCATTAGCTGGTGCCAGCGTGAGCCTCGTTCCCTCTGACAACTCATCAACGAGCTTTTTGTCAGGGTTGCGACATTGCAATGGTCGCATAGAAACTGGTGAGATATATTATTGCAATGCGATCTATTGCAATCTACTGTGTTATATTTCTATACTAATAATATTGTGTCCGCACGTATGATTTGCTTTAGATCTCAGTAATTTTACTGGCACTATCATCTTCTTGTCTGAGAATCAAGATGAAAAGACGAACAATATTCTTTTGCAGACAGATAACGATGGAAGCAGTGAAGAATCTGTCAACAACATCGATTTTGTTGCTGAGAACAACCAAGATCATCTGATGACATATAAAACCAGCACCGTCATTCCGTCAGAATGTTCACCTGTTGCGAAGGATATGCTTCAGCAGACTACTGCAGAGGAAGATTTGATTGTTGAGCATCTTCAAAATCATTTGAAGGCAAATGAATTGAGCAATGAAAATCCATCAAAAAACTCACCAGCTGGTACGTGTAACAGTACTAGCAGTGATGACGAAGAGGGCGTTGTAGTGATAGAAAAGGTTTTAACAAAGAGCCCTGCTACAACTAAAATCAAGCGCTCTGCCATCAGAGAACAGATACTCAGAGAGCAGTCTTCAAAGTTTGTACCAAATATTATGAACTCTATAATCAAAAATCAATCTGTAAGAAACGGATTTGCAACAATAGATGAATCAGAGCGAAGCGGCAGTGTTGTATCGGTGGATGCTATTCTTGAACCTGTACAGCAGCAGGGGACCTTCAATGGGCATCAAAAGATTCAAGACCTATATTCCTCTACCGATCCAATTTACTCGAATGAAATGAATGGTAATTCAGATATTGAATTGGCTCCTAGTTCGGACACCCATATCTTCCATGAAGCTTGTTCTTCTGAAGATATCAACATTGAAGAATTGAGTACTATACTTAGGCTTAATCCACAAGTTGCAAGTGTTCGAGACGAATATGGCGACTACCCGGCACATATTTTTGCAAACAATGATGCAGTTATATATGGTCAAGAATCCGATAACGAGGTCCTTGATTTTCTGTTTCAGCTTTATTGTGCATACCCAGAAGGTTCGTTAACTTCTGTGTTCTTGGTTGATCCTTCCCGTGCTTACTAACATCTACTCTAATGTACTGCAGCATTTTCCACCGAAGGCAGCACTGGTCAGATTCCATTTGCAGGTGCCATTGTGCAGTGGATTGATGAATGCCATCAGCTGTACCAGAGAGACGAAGAATCTGTATATCGTGTATCAGAGTTGAGTACATTGAGCAGAAGTGATAAAATTGTCAACACATATTGCGTTCGTGCAGAAGTGCAGCTGCTTACTCGATTGCCCCACAATGGTTAGTGTCTATTTGCTTCATAATTCCACAAATATATCTAGAGTTTCTCACTTGTTGAACTCAGTGGATTTGACCCCAAAGGTCGCTTATTCTATTAAAATGCTCTCTCTGCTGCTAGAAAGACTGAGCGAGGCAGCTTTCGAGCGTATTAGCAATCGAAAAGAGTTATTTTCAAAGTCGTGGAGACGGCGTGACAAAATCGTCCGAAGTGTTGCGTCGATACCATTTCTCCTAAGGACAATTCTTCTTGTCAAATCAAAAGAAGATCGTGAAGCGTTGTTGGGTACAACTTTAGTTAAGAGCGCGGCTTTTTGCAAAGAATCTGGTACGTCCTCCGCGTCTGTTAAATAATGCTCACTTGCCAAACTATACTTATTTCCATCTCGTCCAGTTGGGCTCTGGATCGTGTCACTTATGGCAGGTTGTAATCGATCTAGAGACTGTGCGATGTAAGTATATTGTTGTTGTACATCTTACACCAAAACATATTCTCACAGATTATATCACCAGGGGCTACCTTGATCTAATATCCAATTCATCTATATCTGATCTCTATGGAAAAGAAGTGAGATGGAGCTGTGATGATCTCAAACGTTTTCACGATTCTCGCAAGGAACTCTATTCATCAATTAGTAGCCTCGGTGGTATCACGCCAATCATGCTTCGGCTAGGTGATCGTTTGGATGATGTTGCACTCAAAAGACCGGTGAAGTACTTAGTGGAAAGCATAGTTGGAAATGCCTTCATTGTGTATAGAGAGTTCCACGAGCTTGTGTGCCTGCTAATTCTGACGTTGACGTATCGAATGATTATCGACATGCTTCACAACTCACCTGGAAATTCTTACAACGAGTTTTTCGGGCTTGCCTTTTCTACTGCAGCGTTCTTTTCACTCAAAGATATGGGCATCTTATTTGGCTTTGTCTCGCTTGATGGTCGGCTGTTGAAGAGGCACATGTCCCATATTTCGACGATGATTGACTGGCTTACAGGATTATCTCTGTTATCAACACTTGGAATGATGAGTACAGATCAGAACATTAACGGGCGCAATTATTACGGTGTTGTGGTCGGTCTTTTGTGGTGGAAGCTGATATTGCATCTTAAGGGCATGGTATGTCTGAGCAGAGTTCACATGCATGCAGGTAGTAAAACCATCTCACCTGTACTTGTTTTCTTTTAGAGCTCAAGTCTTTCAACTTTGATATACACCATCTTGCAAATAGCTGGAAGTTTGAAGTACTTCCTGTTAGTCTTCTTCATGCTGATAATCTGCTTTAGTGACATGGTTCAGGTCCTCACCAAAGTAAGTCTCTTGATGTTTTGAAAGAATAGTATTCTGCGTCTCATCGCAACTCTTCTTTGGCTTAGACTTCCGGACAGTGCGATGGCGAAAGAGATTTTGATACACTGTGCTCGTTGACGCCAGTTGAATCATATGTGGCAATGTATGGATTAATGATTGGTGGAGTGGAAATGTCTGCGATAGGTGAACTTTCTCCTCTACTTATCATGGTGTTCATCTTTGCAACTTTCTCTGGAATGATTGTCTTGGTTAATATTCTGATTGCAATTGTTACTTCGGTATATCAGAGTGCTTGCGATAAGTCTCGAGCTCTATTTGCGAGAGCAAGGCTCGAGAAAGCTGCGAAGCTAACTTCTTTTTTGAGGGCCATTGCTCCAGCTGGCTTTTTCATTTGGTCACACGATACCGCCAATACAAGAATTAAGTGCTGGACAAAGATGTGGAAATGGGTGTACTTAACACTATTCCTCGTTCAGGAAATATCCTTGATTCTATCATTAGTGACCAGCAATGCTCTCAGAAAAGATGGTATTATTGACCATTCCTTCTTCATTGGGTTGGTTGTTTTTGGTAAGAAACTGGCTCGGACGTTTCGGATTTGACATCATATCTCATCGTCATGAGTGATTTGCCCCGTGCCTGGTTGGTTTATCCAGCATTGCTACATCATTTTTCTATAGTAGGAAGCGCAATGACAATGAGTTGGATGGCAATAGAACATTATGATTCTTTAGCATGGTTGAAGGGTGGCGAACTTCATAAGTTCTTACGGTCCAGTTTCCTGCCAGTTCGTATTTATCTCCAGAGCCTCTCTCTTTATGATTCCGAATCATGTGAAGACGATGACGGAGGAAATGAACATGAACCACTGAAGCGGAAAGAGTATTTTCTTAAGGAAGAAGAGCTTGAACGCAAGATCATAGATGCAATAAGGGAATCTGAGCAACGGATTCTGTCAATCTCATCTTTTAGGTAGATGTTATCAGTTAATGTTACTTATTCTACGTGGATCAATTGTTAATGGTGGCAACTTTGTTGTTGAAGGGCTTGCTATGATCCCTTCCTCCGATGTACTCCTTCACGCCAGGCAAATCAAAGATGTAGTCCCTGTATTTCTTTAGTGACGGATAAGTCACAAGTACGTTGCCACCAGAAATGAAATCTACTAGCTCAACCAACTCCGCAAACGCAAAATCAGCAACACAGAGCGAGTCACCTGCAATGAATTTCTGATCACCTAACACTTTTGCCAACGGTTCCAATTTAGCTATAGCCTTCGATGCCAGATTCTCCTTGGACCCGTCACCCATGTAGCATTGCATTGTTATGTCCTTCTTTATGTCAGCAACGACACCCCACATCATCTCGGACTTTGCGTACATCTCATCGTCATCCAAATGAAGCAGCTCGGGGCACCACTTTTTAGCACAGTAGCGATGAATAGCTGCACTTTCAGTGATGCTAAAATCGCCATGTTTCAAGTAGGGTAGGTTAGGAAAGTCAAGTCCTTGCTTGAATTTGACATCCATCCAAGCTGCGCGTGAAAAATCTGGGCCGTCTGCCTGCTCATAAACTTCTTCATCAAAGGCCACTTTGGAATAAGCAAGCTGGTATCTTACAGGCTCGGCGAGGCCCCGGATTTTCCAATATCCGAGAATAGGTTTGTTAGTGCTCATGGTGGAAGCTCGTGAGAGATTGAAAGTAAGGGGAGGAGAGAGGAAGAGACCTGGACGATTTGGTACAGCAAAGGTACTCGGATCTAAATAGCATAATAATACCTTGGAAATCTAACTGTTAATTCCAGCCTCCAGTCCCAAAACGAAAATGGAACCGAGAACGTCCTTTCCATCATGTTGTCTCAAAACAGTAGCCTCGGTCACATTCAGAACTGAAAAGTCAAACTGCTCTATCAATGACATGAGATAGCTCTGCTTATGACAAAATCTGGCGATTTTCTGCATTGCATAGCCATCCTCGTCTCCGGTGCTCAGGGCATCATTCAGTATCTCTGCAGAAAACGCAAATGTGCCCCCTTTGCACTCCAAGCTACGCCTTACTGTGTGAAATATGGGCTTCAAATCCCCAATGTAAGGAATTAAATCACATGCAAATACGAAATCATACCAAATGACTTCATCAGAGTGGCAGTCGCTGCTATGCTCACTTTGAAGTACGCACTCGGCATCACCAACAATGATGCGGTTGTAGCAGCCTCGTTCACGTGCTTCTTCTGCCATTTCGCCAGACACCTCCACACCTGTCAAATGGCGTGTATGTTGCCGAAATGGCAGTCCTGATAATCCCGAGCCACAACCTAAATCTACTGCACGTTCTGACCAAATACTATTTGCCTTTTCGACTTCATCATCGCTCTCTTCCTTACCAAGAGCTTTGCAGTTACACCTCGTGGCATAACTCTTGACGATAAACCGCGACCGCACTTCTCAATGGCTGCACATTCGTATGGCTTCGAATATGGAAGTCCGAAATCGAACATCAAAAGTTGCCCGCGTTTGAACTCCTTCCAATTCTCATTCGTTGTCAATGGCTTGGTGGCAATGATTGCAACTCGATCATCTTCTCCGTTTGTATCATTAAAGTCTACTGCGTAGTCGATGTCTTTGAGCTTTGCCTTTGAAAACGGTGGATATCTCACCAGGTAATGCAGCCCATTCCATACACTTGACCCAGGTCTTGAACCAGGCCAGCTAAAAGCAAACATGGTGTACTGACCACATCCCAATAAGAAATTAAAGATGGTCTCAGATTCATTCCCTCTAATAATCTCAGAGCATAGCCTTTGAATCGCCTCGTATAGCACTGTATGTACCATAGATTACATGAACTCAGCAATAGCAAAAAGAATGTTGACATCAGACAACAGTGTACATCTCTTACCTGGCAGAGTGGGCAAGGTCGTAAACTCTGCTCGTAACGCATTGAGCATCGCACAGAATACAGCCTCTGAATCCGTATCACCCACAGGATGATAAATTGCCTCTTTGCATCGTCCCAACATGGGCATACTGCTATTACAACAACTCAAACCACTAGCACACGGTTCTATCGTCTGTTCTCTCGGAGTATTGGGATTTGGAGTTTTGAATGTAAACATTGGCACTTCGCCATTATGAGCAAATGTCCACAATATACCCCACATTTCTCGTTGAAAGGGATGCACATTCTCGAGACTGACGCCACCTTGTGTAGCATATCGTATATGGGCCATCATGTTATAAGTTTTAATAGGATAGGAAGAGACCATTTCGGCGAGGGGTGAGACAGCGCAGGGTAAAGGATCGTGAAAGGTGCGTACTCCACGCCCTTCGTAAATGGCGAGACCCCAGCCGTGAGAGTGAACGTCTGTATCACCTCCTCGACATTTAAATCCTCTGAAGTTTGATGGATTAGGGCGATTCAAGCAGGGTGTCAGAAGGTGTCAGAGTTGGTTGCGGACAAACTTAGATGCACATCGGTTGAAAGAACAATGTTGATACAGTGGCAACATAACTATAAACCCACCTGAAAGAGAAGTTAAAGTCCGTTGGGGTGGCGCAGTTCATCCCTAGGAGTCTGTGAAATTGAAAGAGAAGCAGAACCCGAAGTCGTTAGACACCGAAGGAGAACAATGATTTACCGTTGACCAGGCGCGGCTAGCGCCACTACTGCGACACTTACTGGCACATGATAGGAGGTTGAGGTTGTTCTGTTTGTTCTTAGTTGATGGATCAGCCGCTTTACGATAGGATAGAAAGGAAAAGGAGCTTTGTTCCCCGCTGTGTGTGCTTGTTGTCGCCCTTTTTGTTCTTCTTGCTTTGCGTGGGCGGTGGGAATGCGTGGGCCACCGCCACTCTTTCTCACTCTCCCTTCTTTCTCCCTCTGCCTTCGCTCTCCACCATCTCCCATCTCCATCTGAGAGAGCAGAGTCACCATCGCTCCGCCGCCCTGCACCAGAGAGCAAATCCTGCAGTTGTAATCAGCACACCTTTATCGTGTATCGAGGTCGGGAAAGAGGAAGGAAGATACACAGATAAGAAGTTGTCAAGTAAGGTTTAGGTGTACTGTATTTGCAATCTGCCATCTTGTTCTCGATCTCAGGAACTGAGTCAGGGCAGTCGAACGAGAAGATTCATAAGTAGATACTTTGCATTGCTTACAATCAATCACAAACACTACCAAAGTAAAAAGAAGCTCAACAATGGCGGCGGCACCTACCCCTCTCTCCAAAATCTACACCCAAGGTCTACCCCTCTTAACAACATCAACGCTAAACCCCCACGCCCCAGTGGGCAAATGGCTCCTCTCTACATCCGGCCTTGTATTCGCCATGGTACACATTGGCGGCATCACCCGTCTAACCAAGTCAGGGCTCAGCATGACCGATTGGAAACCGTTGGGCTCGCGTCCTCCCATGACGACCGAAGAGTGGGAAGTGGAGTTTGATCGATATAAAACCTATCCGGAGTGGCAGCAGCGGCAGAATATGAGTTTAGACGAATTCAAATACATTTATTTTTGGGAATGGGGTCATCGAATGATGGGACGGGTCGTCGGTGTCTTTTTTGGTGGTGGGTGGGCTTATTTTACCTGGTTGCACCGACCCAAAACTTTTACAGTTGAGTCAATGATGGGAGATACAATACCAAAGATAACATCTGCTATTCCTGCAGGATATCAGCCGAGAATGGCGTTGCTGTTTGCCATGGGTGGAACCCAGGGCTTAGTGGGCTGGTGGATGGTCAAATCAGGCCTTGGTGAGGATCGCAGGGGTGATCGGAATGAGATTCGTGTCAGTCCTTATAGATTGGCTGCCCATTTGGGTATGGCTGTTGGAACATATTCGTTGTTGACTTGGACTGGTCTGAATGTGTTATCATATCCAACGGATGCTTATTCAGCAACAGCTACAACAAAGGAAACTGTGCAGAAGTCAGCCATGTCGTTATTAAATCAGTACACAAAGTCTTTGACACCAAGTGCAATGCAACATGCTCAAAGAACTCGTATTGGAGTACTCTCCACTCTCGCCTTAACTGGCTGCACAATTCTTTCTGGAGCGTTTGTCGCAGGTAATGACGCAGGAAACGCGTACAACACATACCCGTTGATGAATGATCAGTTTATACCATGGGATGACATGGTAGACAGTGACCTCGCTCCCAAGTGGAGAAATATGTTTGAGACCACGGCAACTGTCCAATGGAACCACCGAATGCTTGGAACATCAACAGCGCTTACTGCATTGGGCGTTGCAGGGTATGGACTTCTCCATCCCGCGGGATGTACTGCCTCTGCCAAGTCTTTGGCTAGCATTACTCCACAAGCAGCACGAGGTTTAATGGCACTCGGCACTGCCGCCACTGCCCAAATGTCCTTGGGGATTGCCACACTGTTAAACTATGTCCCAGTATCGTTGGCAGCGTGCCATCAACTTGGTAGTTTGGTTGTGCTGACAACTGGAATATACAGTGCTCACTCGCTCAGATATGCTAGTAGAAGTGCACTTTCGGCTGTTGGGGGAAAGGCGTTTTTAGAAAAGGGCGCTTCGATCGGTGGAGGAGCTGCTCAATTTGGAAAAGCTGGTACTACCGTCGTTTCTAAAGTGAAAGTGGCATCTAAGTTATAGAGCCTTGCAGCCTTTATGGTATCTAGTTCAGATACAAGATTGATGAGTCCATTGCAACTGGTTTTCTTGCTCTATATGCCGAAGAAACCCAATTGAAGACGTACTGGTAGGTCTTCATTTGTGTGCCTTTTTAACTGGTCCCGTGTAAAGTAAAGACAATGCACCTCAACCTTGAGTTAATACTTAGAAGTTGACGTTAAGATTCTAAGCGATCAACTCCAAAATAATGTATTTACTGCACTGTAGGTGAAGGTATCCTCGTGTTATTTATTTAACATTTCGTTTAAAATTTCAATTGTTACATGAGTCAGTACATTAAGCATTATGACGGTTTCCAATGTGTTGGCAAGTCATCCAAAGGGACGGGTGCCACGGGTACAGGAGCTACTTAACGGGAAAGATCTCTGTTCTAGAAATTGAACTGGAAATCGTCATATTCTAGGCTGTTGGAATCAAAAAGTGAAAGATCTACATCCGACAATGACAAATCAACTTCTTCTCCTGCACTATTTCCCACATGAGATGGGATATTACATGACACAATGGAATCCATTGAGATGTGGCGAGCTTCTGAATGCCGATCCGAAGAAACTCGGGATCTCGGCCCAATAACAGGAGGCGATATAGATTTGTTGGGTTCTGTTTGTGTGGTAGACTTTCTCAGGGCTGCGTACTTCTTCTTCTTCTCAGCCATTGCTAACTTGGAGACATAATTGCGCACGTCAGCGTCAACCTCGCGCCAACTCTTTGAGATCATCGCAGTCAGATCGTTTTTGTCAATACTTCCATCTTGTTTGCGATGCTTGCGTTTCTTCTCGTCTTCTTTACGATGGGCTGATGAATACCAGTACGGAGGCAGGATGAGATTGGTGTACTTCTCTGGCCTCGGGTGTTCAAGTGGATCATGATGGTTGGGATCATAGCATGCCTTGATTTCATCGCCAATGCAACCCGCCTCCTGAAGGATGAACATTCGTTCGAGGCGCCAGAAGATGGTGTAGGCCGAGTATGGCTTTGGGATTTCGTCTCCCTTTCGTTTCATTGACATAATTTCAATTGTAAGTTCAGTAATTGATAATATTATGTTGTGTTGGTTGGCAGAGCAGCCTGCCGCGCCGGCCACTGCACACATAAGTTGTCTACCAGAACTGACATAAGTAGTATATCCAAGACTACCATAAATAGAAAAGTGAGTGTCGTTCTTCCGAGTGAGAAGAGAGAGGCAGAAGTACTTACGTGGAGAAGAATCTGAGTTTCGTTCGTGCTTGTGGTCGTGAGAAGGCAGAGGTTTTCGAGGAAGAAAAATAAAGAATAGAAACGAGCTTCCAAGATCGATTAGATGCCGTTAGAAGGTGGGACAAGGATAAGACGTGGTCATTTTAACCACCCCTTTAAACGGTGCTCAGACCCGCCCATCAACAGGCCTCCTGCGGGGTGTTGTAGGGGGACTAAGGCACTAAAAAGAAGTTTTGTCGGATACGTGTCGGACACTAAAGATATACCTTGTAAGGGAGGTAAAGTACATGTAAACTAGCAAGTGCTGTGCACTCAAACGGACACACCGTTCTGTTGTCCTTGTTAGAAATATTTCTAATAATAATGTCGAATTTCATTTCTAAATCCATTTATTAATAATTACAAATGGCATTAATCAACTAAAAAAACCGCAGCTGTTGCTGCCAGACTGGAATTCCATGGAGCCGGAGTTGAATGGACTCCATCCCCGAATCCAGCAAAATAAT
>JALLPI010001324.1:0-10449 GCA_036939935.1 Cyclotella atomus
CTCAGGCGAGTCAGGATGGGGCGAGGGTTGTTAAAGTTGATCCGCCGTTTAGTACCGCTGACATTACCTTTAGAGATAATGTGTAGTAGATGATGAATGATGAATGATGATGTGATTTATGCACTGTTTGATATTCTTATTGATGTTGTTGTCGTTGTTGACTTATTTAGGTCAAGTTCAATGCCATAGTTGTAGTAAGTAATTGATTGTAGCTCAAACTATTCACTATCCAATTTGTTCTATGTGACTATTTTTCATTCTTTGATTGGGCATTTAGATCCATCATCACACTTCTCCTAACAAAAATTTACACATATTTCTGATAATGTCACAAACAATGCGGTATTGTCTACATTCTACTCATGATGAGACCCTCTCGTCAATGATTTTAATCAATCCAGTTGTGTCAGTTGACTTTGGTAACAAGGATCCAATATGTGTTACTGATGCAAATGGCCATTTATTAGGCATGACCACATATTTGTCAGATAAATGATGGATAAAGAAATCATGATAACTCCTGGTAGGGACCAACTGTGTAACATTGCAACCATGTGAGCTGTAAAGCCATACAGAACTTGCCATTTCTCGTGTAAGATCCGGAAATCTAATAGAATTTGGATTGAACGCAGCAGCTTTCTGAACTACGATCCATATTCAAGTTTCTAGGTATTCAGCTCTAGAAGTTTATCAGAGTGTTTTTCATCACTTTGGCACCAAGTTCTGATATTGTTTTTCATCACACCAAGTTCTGAGATTGTTTTCCATCACTTCGGTACCAAGTTCTGATCTGAGATTGTTTTCAACCACTTCGGCTACAAGTTCTGAGACTTGTTTTTCATGACTTTGGCTAGAAGTTTCTCAGATCATTATGTTTCACCATTTTGGCTGAGAAGTTTCTAATGAAGAAGTTTCTTGGGCAAATTAGTGGTATTAAAATCAAAACTTTTTGTTCAATTCAATTTCTACCCATTTTCCAGAGTAACACTATTAGTTAGTAGTTCATTTACATAAGCCTTTTCATGATTTACTAGCCTCCGGGCTCCGCCCTCCGGCTAGCCCTTCTGGACATTCCATCACACTCGGTCAATGTGCACACAAAGCACAATAACCACACTCCATTTGCAAAGTAAAGTGCTACGGGGTGTGGGTAGCGCAGCGTCCCCCGCAAGGGAAAATATATCCCACACCTCATTTGTGGAGCACAACATTGCTAGGGGGCATGGGGGAGCGCAGCATCCCTCCAAAGGAAATATATTTACCTGTCAGTAAGTAGTAGGTCAGTAGGTAGGAATATGTCTACCTAAATTTTCCAACTTTCTGACACCAAGATACCTATTTAGGGTATCTGTCGTATCTTTTTGACACTAACACAGACACACAGACAGACACTGACGGAAACTACCAGGCTCTGTTAATAATATGGATTTAAGCCTACCTTCTATTTGTTACTGTTTTACCATGTGCAGCAAAGGTTCCCCTTAAGTTCTCATGGGGAAACATGAATCTTTTTACTGAAGCATCAGAACATGAAGCCTGAATTAATTAACCCTTTCACACCTCATTTCCCGCCACAATTCTTACTGTAAAGCTATTTTCCACCTCAAATCCACGCATAAAACCATGACGACAACACAACACATCGAGTGCCTTCTGGCACTACTTATACCAACCAAGCAGGCAGCGCACCATATTTCCTCCACCAATAGTGTTGCCTCGCTTGAGAACACAAATCCCATCACTTGGTGGTTTGACGTCCATAATCCCTTTTACAGCTACATCTTTGTGGCGGATAATGTGCATCACCTTGCACATGCCACCGCTGTTCCAAGCCATCTCCTCCCTTCTTTGCCACATCCAAAATACAGGTCATCGCATGTCTACCCTAGATTGATCAGGCCTGTCACAACTGTCTCCTCCTGTATTGTGTGAGGTCAACGGGTCGTCATATTGAAGAAAGTGCCATTTTATTTGCTTGACGGTCTATCAAAGAGAGTTACGTCCTTTGGCTTGATTCATGGATGTGCACAGGAGACAAAAGTCATTCCAAAGGTGCTCATGGGCCGATTTGAATAGATGAAAAACTTGAAACGTATGATACGCAAAGGGTTGGGTGGTGGTTTGAATGGATGTATTCTTTACTTCTATGCACTAAATGAACACTTACCCGTCAACCAGACGTCACAATCAACCAATCAACCACGATGTACTTTTGGATGAATCGACTCAGTATAACTATTCAATCTTCACTGTATCTGCTGCCTCTTCTATCTACAATAGTAGACAGTCTGTTTGCTTGTGGCTTATCGCCGAGTCCTCTCCTCTCCGAAGTGACAATTTTTCTCCGTCGCCAATTGACAAAGTGATGTCTTGACCTAATGAATGATGGTATAGCGCAATTTTAATTGAAGGCGACGATTCATTTCAATACTATCTCAGTGTGATTTGCGAATGTTATTTGTATTATGAATGAATTATAACTATATTCAAAGTATAGCAGTGTGGTTAACAAATCACCTCCGTCATAGTTTTTGCAATGGACCTCTCTGTGCAGCTGCTTTCTGATTTGCGAACCCACCTGTTCCGCAATGAAACTGCACGGCTCCATCATCTTCTCCAGCATATTGTGGGGCATTGCTTTCCTTCTTTGGTTGATTGTAGTATTTATTCCAATTGACATCATATTCGATGACAACCCTTTCTCCAAGAATACAATGAGCCCAATCATTATTCCTCTATCCAAATAACAACAAATTGAGCCATAAGAGATTGATTCAGCGAAAGAGTCATGGTTGTAAAATTAATTCTCATGCAAAACCTGTTGCCATCCGGCGGCACCACCCTTCATAAGAGGATGTCAGCTGGAGAATGTGAGATGCGGCCTCTGGAGCATGTGATGTCATTGGGGCTAGACTGTTACTCCTTTCTGTTCTCGAGCCGGTAAACGAGGTATTAGTAGGAGTGTTAACAAGAACATGAAGAGGAGGGATACTTGTGGAGGAGGCCGAAGAGGCGGTGCATTTCAGTTCTGATGTAGGATGTTGGCCTCCAGCCTCGTTATTGCATTGAAGATGCGGCGTTCTGGGCAAAGTCACGCCTCTCTATTTGCTCTATTGCAAAAGGTGAGACGGTTGGCATCTGGTTTGACACAGTGTTCAGCATATTATCAATCGATGTGGACACAACTTCCCACAAGTGGCCAGGATGTTGCTGAATAGACAGCCAAGGGGTTTGAGACAGCAGCAGGCTAGGAACCTGACGTTGTTGAGACAACTCCCTTCTAGAGGACAGGCTAGCAACGAATGCTACTGCTTTGTGACTTGGTGTGGTCAACATGGTTGATGTACAATGCAAGGAGCGAGCGGATGTATCATGGTTTCTACGTGCTTTTTAGTGGAGGTGGGCACGGGTTGAAATCTCTTTACAGTAAGAGAGTTGCCTAAAAACCGGTTTTACGGGTTCAGTGAAAGGATTAATATGTTTCCAGAGATTAGGGTACCCCTTATCTGATTTGCAGCTGATAATAGTAAGTGCTGTGCACTCGAGCGGACTCACCGTTCCTGTTCTGTTGTAGAAAAGTGAAAGTGGGTAGTGTAGTAGTGGCTGGGCAGAAGAGAGTAAAATCTAGACTTCAATCGAGTTCAATTGATTGTGGTGGGGCTGGTGTAATTGAAAATGAAAGTGAAGGTTGGAGTTCGAACTTAGAGTTCTCGTTGAGTACCAGTTTGATACCCGTGTTGTACCCGTAATTTTCCCTAAATGTGCTCTAGTATCGTGTTTGGAGACACTGGACGACGCTTGGAGACAACCGTAGTACGGTGTGTCCGATTTGAGTAGCTTTTTGGATACTCTCACTTTGGCCTTCTCCTTCAAATCCAGCCCACTCCCACGATATTAGGCCCACGCCCACACTTTGGCTCCCCTTTCATTTTTCCGCTTTCCGCTCCCGCTCCTGTTGCATTGCTGGAGAAATAATCATTGTGCCACGCCACAATCCAATCTACTAAAGTAGTATCCATCTAAACCTCTCTCTCTCTATACACCCAAATGAGATCTCTTCTCTCCAACTATCATAACGCCCTAACATGAGCACCAATGACTCCTTGGCTACCCAAGATCATCATCACGACGATCGACGCCTGGCCATCCTCTCGGCCATCAGCCGCCGCCGCCGTCTCCTCTCCTACACTTCCGTCACGCGATGCTGCTGCGAGGAGTCTCTAAAGGTCGTCATTGGAGACGACAACGATCCTGCAGCGGCATTCAAGCAGGCAGCTATAGCAGCAATAGCGAGTAGCAGCAGATCTAACAGTGTGCCAAAGCCGCTGTTGAAAAAGAGGGGCAGTGTGAGCTTTGTTAAGAGTGCGAAGGAGTCCAATAATGTCTACTGGGACAAGGCGTCGTCGTCGTCGTTGTCGTGCAATGATAACCCCGCTGCTGCTGCAGGCCATGAAAAGCGAAAGAGGAAACGATCCTCTGCCTCATCAGCCAACGTGACGTCATCAGAGCCATCTCATCGCATCAAGACGGAATTGATGGAGCTGTCATCTCACGCTTCGTTTGCAATGCAGAGGCGGGAGGAGCTGCTCAAATCTCTCTCGGGGCGAAATGTCAGCGATGATGGCAACTGTAACTATTCGATCGTGCTGCCTGTTCATTGTTCGTCTGCAGTGTCTTCTGCAGTATCGCTACCCATCGACAGCAGCAGCAGCAGCAGCAGTGGCAATCACAATAGTGCAATATCACCATTGAGGCTGCCAAGCCGCCAAAAGACACAATGGGATGAACTCCTCCACGAAATGAAACTAGTGTCGGAAGATTACATGCAAGAACGTCGATGGAAGATTGGGTGCGGTAAAGTCATGGCTGTGACTGCGGCTGCATCATATAGTGATGGAGATGGGGAGGATCATCGTGTACATCGTGTGATGAGGAAGCAGCAGCAGCAGAAGAAGAACGAGGTGCATTCTCCCATCCGAGGGGAGAGAAATAATGAAAATGATGCAACAGACAACAATATTGTGAATGATGCAACAACTAACGCCAATTCTGCGGAGATGGCGACACCGCCTCGTTTTGGGGGGATGTATTCCAACAATTTTACTAGCAGCAATGGTGACGGAGCCTTGCTGTCATCATTCCACCCATTATCATTATTATCGTCCATCTACAACACAGAACCTTTGGTGGATGATTCCAAGACCATTGCTCATACTTTGTCGGTGGCTATTCGTGATTATTGGAAGTGTTGTGGTGGCGGTGGCAGTAGTAGCGAGAATGAAACTGTATTGTGTATGAATCCAAAGCAAAGATTGGATGCTATGCAACAGAATCGCAACGATGCAACGATAGCAAATTGTCGTGGGGGAGAAAAGACAGTAGATGCATCCACAGCAACCACTGCTGCTACTGGTACTATTCCAACCATGTATGGAAAGGAGAATCATAATGTCCAGAGTATTGCTTGTAGCAGTGATGAAGAAATATCCAAAAGGATACAATCCATCTTGGATTCCATTGGTTCCTTCCACAATAGTCAAATTTCAATGGTGAATGAAAACAATTCAATATCACACTCTGGGGAGTGTGCTGCAACAAAACAATCCAACAAGGTGAACCTCCATCCGTCACAAATGCAAGTTGTTTCTTCCATTGAAAGTCTATGGAAGAATAACACGGATAATGACATTATAAACAATGCGGCAGCTGTTCTAAGTGGTGACTATGGGACTGGAAAGACAGTTTGCACTTGTTATATACTTGCAAAACAGAGATTTGCTACTGCTACTACTAATACTATGGGGAGGAAGAATGGGATGCAGATTGTTTTGTGTCCGATTGGTTCTTTGGTGAGTTTAAAGTTTATCGTTTATTTGCAATGTGTGTATATAATACAGTCTCTAATCCATCACACACAAAATCTCGATCGAAATAATAAAGCTTCGATGGAAGATGGAACTTGACAAATTCAACAATTTGCGAGTTGACTTTCTCTCCACGCATTCTCCTACTGCTATACATACATCAACCAATGATGTGATGCTCTGCGATTATCAAACATTCATCCAAAAGACTAAGGATCAATCCCTCTTGGTGGAACCATCCTGTATCTACATTGACCTACGATACTCCCTCGAAGAAACAACAACATCAGGTCGATTATTTCAATCTGATATATTTGAATTATGGGATGCAATCAATATGCTACTTTTGACACACCCCGCAATGCGTCGATTACTCATTGAGCCACTATCGGAAAACAATCATTTAGACTCGAGCAATACTATCAATAATCGCGGTGATGCCAAAATGGGTGCTAAGATACTGGCAATGAAGATGGCGTGTATTTATCATCCATTGCTTTTTGCCTCATTGGATAGCAGTGCTTCGTCGTCGTCGTATGTAGGAAAACGTGTTGTTTCGTGGGTCCACAGTCAAAGATGTGTCCTCGACAACATGCTCAATATGAATTTGAACTTGTCGGATACCACTAACGACAGTAGTCCACCGTCGGTGTATTTGTTTCAGTCAATATTGATTGAATTGACAACTCGTGTACGATTTGTCATCAATTCAGACAGTAGTGGTGGGAAATCCGACGAGGATCCGTGGGAATTGCGAGAGGTCCAACCGTGCAAAGAGACATTACAATATTCCTCTGAGAGTCTTCATCAAGGCAATCATTCCGTTCAGTGGCAAAATTTATCTCGGATTGGAATGTTTGGCGAGCCAAATGCCGATGCTGCCAGAGAAATGATGCAGTCTCCGAAAATGAAAGAGCTGTTTCTTCTTTTAGTGAATGAATGTGGAGTTGACATTGGTGAAGCTGCAGTTTATTTGCCCAAACTCCCCACGGATAATGTCTCAACGGAGGTGCACGAGAAGAAAAAAGCGTTGATCCTAGCCAGTCAATCGGTGGCACGAAAGTCCATAACTTTCTTCCTGTCTTGCCTGGGGATTCGCAATCGAGTTTTAGAAGCAACCTGCTCTGCTGGTTGGGACCGCATTCAGAATTCTATTGTACTGTTCAATGGGGAATCGGATTCCAGAACTCATATCCTGATATCTTCGCCATCAGTCGTTTCTTCATTGAACGGAGGCGTTTGTCCAATGGCTGCCAATGTCGTTATTTTAGTGGATCAAGACATGGACAGTAGTGATGCCCATCTGTCTTCTTTGGTCAAAAAGATTCGTCGTAATGCACAAGATGGCACGTGCAAATTCGTCAAAATAACGGATGATCGCGCCGTAGGCGGTTCTGGAGAGGGCGAAAAAGGCAATGGTTTGGTTTGCAATGGAAATTCACTCGCAGACCCTTCCAGCCACGCAAAAATACATACAACCAACGCTTCCGTGCACGGTGCATTCAAAGAGGCTAATGCAAAGCAACACCAACTGTTGCCGTACGGACTGGAACACGCAGCGGCAGATGCGAACAAGCCAATGAAGTTAGGCATTTACACCAAGTCTTTCCAAGCGCCACCATTCGAAAATTCAAGTTACACAGCAATACGGCATTATGTTAGGTCATTCAGCTCAACTCAGACAGCTAACAATGCGCTCCAAACTGAAAAGGCGGCAGCTCCAAGAGAAACGATAGTGCCAAAGCAGAAAGCTAAGCCACCAAAAAAGACCAACACTGATAAGGCTCGTACTCCCGACATTAACACTATTTTGGCTTATGATATTCCGACGACGAGTACCATTGATCGATTCAGTGAGTCGAAACCTCGCCTTCATCTCTTGGGGTCTTGTTTAGCGAGGGACACTGCTTTATCAAACGATACGCGTGGATTTGAGTCGCTAGTTTATCTCCCAGCATGTCACGACGGCGAATCGAATGCTAATAGGAAACGACCAATGAGCGTTGACACGGAATCGTGCATCGAGGTCAATTCTTACTCTTGCCGTGCTGAAAATAGCAATGCTGACCATTTCGACTTGGATAATAATATGCAGTGGCCACGGGCAAATTCAATAATCTTGGTTGCACAAAGGCCTCAACTGATCGGGGGAAACTCAATCAATGGTCAATCAACGTCATCAAATGCTGCTGCTGCTGATAGCTCATCTCAGTCAGCTGGTCAAATCGTCAAGCCAGATGAAAAGAAGCAGGATGCTAACAAAAAGCCTTTAAAACGTCAACACAGTTCGATCGAAGATAAGCTGACATCGACATTCTTTAAGAAGGCCCGGCCAATGCGGAGGTCATTTGCTACCAGAGATGCCATGCGTTCCTACAATTCTGCATCTATCATGCTTCCAGTTAAGCTGCAGTGCTGCCTCTTACAAGCAAAAGATACGTCGGCAAGGAAGCTTGGTCCGTCAAAAGAACGTAGTGCATCTTGGACTGACGGTGACAACAAGCTAGTCCATCGCGCTTCATCGCATTATGACATTTCTGGATCAACACGGTCACTAAGCGAATGTCGGTTTCATTGGGGGGCGCCCATGCTTGACAAAACTGAAAGTGCCGAAATTTGTCAGAGCAGCAAAGTTCTCAAGGTGGCGGGTGATAGCAGCTTCATCTACAACAAACTACGTCTATCCGAATCAGACTCGATGCAAAATCAGAGTTACGTTGGCAGTAAAGAACATTGGGTACAAAGATCGAATGCAAAGTTCAAACATTCACAACCAACCAACATGACGGATGAGAAACAACTGATAGCTTTACTCAAGAAAAGTTCTACAAAGAGACGTTCCATTCCGCCGACTATTACGGGCAAAACCACTGTAGACGGTCGAACCAGCGTCAGAATGATGCCAGCTCATGCATCGCATCACGAAACTGTCCATCCTGGTTACGCAAGAAAAGAAATGTGGCCACTAGAGCTCATCTCCCACAACGAAAAGAATTCCTCATTAAATTCAGCACAGCATTTGTCCCAGACATATCATCAACCGCGTCAGTACAATGGCGTGTCGCATATTTCACGAATTCCAATGCAAGGGGCTCGGAACAACAAGTATGAGCCCAGCAAAAAATAACTTCATCTCAGTCTATATCATGATATTATGAAATGTGATCCAAATAATGTTAATAGTAATAAATCATAGCGAGTAGATCTATGCAATATTCATGTTACTCATGATTCCCTTAACAGTAGTTTTCTCGAATCAACATCTCGGTCGATCAATACGATAGTACTTGCCTGCTTCCAGTATGCAATATATACTCAACAAGACTTTAAATGCATTGGGAGATGTACTTTCTTTAGTGAAATCCAACTTTGAGCACTGCAGTAAAGTACTTGGTACTACATATGATCGGCTACGATGCGGTGAAGTTATGCAGTATTAAGAAGTAATCTGCAGTAGTGCGGTACAATTGAAGTTAATAAATATGTATCTGAACCCTGAACTAGAAAAGGCAATTCGATAGCAGATGAAAGTGACTTCAGCACCGCAGTGAAGCACAAAGACGCCCAATTCATCTCATCCATTATAAAAGATGCCCCTTGGTGACTCGTTGCTTGAAACAGATCTTCCATCAACCATGACCGGGCCTCCGCCAGCACCGCCATTTGAAACTCCAGGCAAGAATTCATGCATCAATTCAACCATTGTCTTGTAGAGCCTCCATGCTGCGGGGTCCTCGAAATTACAGCCTGAAACACTTTTCATGTAGTGAAGAACCGTCATGCTGTCAACTGTGGAGATAACTTGCAGGTATTGCAAGGCGCAGCAGATGGAAGTGAAGGCGATTACTGAAGGATATTGTTGTTCTACAAAAGCCTTTGAGCAGGTGGTGAGGAAATTGAGGTGCCTGCTGTCAACGAACGGGATCACTACTTGAAGGAAGCTATCGATAAAGTCGTGCGGAAGAGGACCATTGAGGCGCCACTGCAAAGATTGAAGGATCTCCAGCTCCATCTGAATGATTTCATCTGCACAGTACATGTCCCTACAGATAGTATTCGACACAAAGTCGGACCTCACATTGAACCCAGAGTGTGTCTTGAGGACGATCACGAGACATGTAACAAAGGCCAACTGCGCAGTGCCAATATCTGCCCGTGCCAACTCGACACTCCTCAAATTAGAGCCCATGAACAGACCAAAGTGAGAGATGGCAGTGACGGCAGTTGCCGGGCGAATGCCATCGCAAGCTGCAACAGTCTTGTAACCCCAATTGCATAGAGCCAGCCGACCATCGGGGCACAAGGAAGTGGAGGAGGACATGTAATCGATGCATCGATAGGCTTGAGATTTCTCCTGCTGTTGCATCACGCAGATTTGGCTCAGGAGGTAAGGGTTACTCATTGTTTGGATGGAAGTGTCTGAATCTCTAGAGAATATGGCATTCAAATGAATGTATCATTGATTGACGCTCTGGCAAGAGTGTTTGGAATAACAATGAACACATCACTCAGGAGTCCACTGCATCTGAACTTAGAGGGCGTCTAAGGGAGCTCTAAGGATTTTACACACTATTTTACACACTCT
>JALLPI010001325.1:0-10447 GCA_036939935.1 Cyclotella atomus
ATTATCTTGATATACTACTTTTCCTCTACTCTAGCGTTCATGTGGACCCTAGTTCATCCATATCACTACACTGTTATTGGTTAAAGTGAAGAGTGAGTGTGTTAAGAAATATACAGCCTTATCCGGTGGATTAGAGTAGTCTGTTTGAATAATGAATATTATGCTGTAATGACAGATATTTATGTTTGTTTTATCTCCTTCTCTTCCAATCATGTGCTGTAATTTCATCTTCGGTCGTAGCATCTTCGTGGTTTTTATCCTGAATACATTCCAAGACAGTCTTGAGACGCTTCGAGCGCACCTGTAGTAGTAATGGCCATACGATAGTTGTTTAGCATACAAGAGATATAGACACGGTAGAGAAGAATTGTACTCGCCTCTGCAAACTTGATGCCGTCGTCATACTTCATAAAAAATGATTCAAGCCTCCTTTGCTTTGATTTGTTCTCCAAAACCTTAACTACAGGGAGTACAACTCGATCTGTCTCTTCTTTCTCCCAGCCTAAACTGTCAAAGCAAAACTTCTGCAGCCCATCTATGTTTGGTTTAGCCCATGAAAATTTGGCATCGGACTTGTCAACCACAGGTTTAGAGTAGGCATTGATTATGGCTTGTGAAGGAAAGTCGGCCGGAGCAATCCATCGGGTTCGGGCAGATTTGTGTTTCTTGTGGAATTGCATTCTCCTAGTGGCAAATGTAGATTCATCGTCCTTAGGATCGTCACCGAATCCATCGAGCCAGTCTCTAAATTCCTGAAGACCTTTTTGGACCTCATCGACAGGAAATGCGTGAAGAATTTCCATTCCATTAACAATGCCGACACCTTTGACTCCGTCGGTATAATCTCCGCCGAGCAGCATTGCAAGTGAAATTAGCTGGTTCTTTCCCAGTCCAAGCTCCTTTTGGGCATCTCTCGCATAGTAAGCTTCTACATAACTCTGTTCATTGAAAAAGTTCTATGTGAAAATGGCAAGTGAGATAGGCTACCATCTAACATGATCCATGTACTTGAAGAGCTCACCTTGTACACTT
Organism: Cyclotella atomus; assembly: GCA_036939935.1. NCBI lineage: Eukaryota > Bacillariophyta > Thalassiosirophyceae > Thalassiosirales > Thalassiosiraceae > Cyclotella > Cyclotella atomus. The sequence goes on from JALLPI010001325.1 coordinate 1,033, forward strand.
TTCTACCTCCAAATACAAAAATGTCGCTATCTTCTGTAACAACCCCATCCACCAAACCCAGCTCCTCTAGTGCTGCACATTGAGCCTCGGCTTCGGCAGGACTTTCAATCCAAGGGATTCCACATAGCTGGAGTAACTTTAAGATGTCCTCTTTCATTTCATCTGTGATGGTAGACATATCCCTCTCCATGAGTTTCTCTTCTTCAAGGATTTCGTGGTGTGCTGCATTCAGACCTTCTAGAGATGTGTCCAGAAACTCTACACATTTGCGAGTGTCATTGTGGGGCGATCCAGTTGCCTTTTGGGAGGTGGGATGTTTTGGAGATTTGTTGCCATCGTTGGACTCTGTCAGGTCTACTTCGTCAACTTTGGAGGTAGAACGCTCTTGTGGTGAACTCTGATCTTTGTGATGTTCAAGATGAGATGCAAATGCACGTTGGACTGCTCTACCTGCCCAATTTGTCAGTTTAGACGCTGTTTCTTGGGCATGTTGTAAGGCAGCTATGTTCGGATCTTCAGGTTGAGGGATGTCAAACTCGTTGATGTAGTTTTCTTGGATGGAAACGTCATCGTCGGTATCATTCAAGAGTATTGTTGGCTGTTTAACAGTAGCTGAAGCACTCTCTTGATCAAACTTTGGTGAGTCTGCATCATGATAAATAGCATTGGAAGAACCATCTTCTGAATTTACAACACCGTGCTTCTCTGTAGCCTTGATCTTGCCAGTAGCAAACGTATCTTCGATTGTTGCATTCGTGTGAACATTCTTGCTTTCAGTCTGATCTTGCATCTGATTCTTTTTCGTCGATGCTTTAGTAGCATGTGTTGTGTTGTCATTACCTAGACAAGTTTCATGCGTCTCGTTTGTGGTGTCGCCTGGTCCTTCATCGCCAGAATCGCCATCTTCCCAATCAACAGACATGTCAGCGTTGGATTCTTTCGATTCCGCATCAGTGTCGCCGGGTGCAGTTTGTTTAGTGTCTTCACCGGGTGCAGTTTGATTAGTGTCTTCAATTTTAATGTTATTAGTACTGGAGCTCATCGCATGGTTGTTGACGCTGCTGCTGCATGCAAGAGTAAGGAATGTGTCGCCTTCTTCATCACTGTCGCTGTCATCACTTTGCAGTCTAGTGGTGTTTTGCTCAGTCACAGCGCCATTGTTTTTGGAACGCGGTTTGGTCGCTTCTTCAGATTCTTCATCATTTCCCCATGCTGCCCACTCATCTTGTGCTGAGGCAAGTGCAATTAGCTTAGATTGTTGATTGTGTCTGGCTCCTTCAGATGTCGTATCGACATTCAGTTCATTGTGATGTTCATTGTTAGCTGGAGAGTATGCTGTATCAACTTGTTCAACGTTGTCGCCTTCATCTTCACTCTCACGTAAACATTCAGCTGCATCTGTCTCGGGAAGTGTCAGAGGTTCCAGATTAGTATGTTTTAGGTCTGATGATGAAAGAAACCCACCGCCAGCACTCTCTTCATCGGAATTAATGTTGTCACCATCACCATCATCATCAGGTTCTCCAAACAGAACTTCCATTGAAACATTTAGTGTCTCATGCGCATTGGAGTTGACAGTCTCTGCATTCGCGGCAGCACCATCGCCATTTTCTACTGCAGATTTACCAGCCAGCGCACCTATATCATTCATTCTCTTATTTAACCTACTGCCCTTCAAAAAGTTGCGTATCTGAGTTGATGAATACTCTTCCATACTACCGGCAACACTGATGCATTCTTGTCGAGATTGGATCCGCTGAGCTCTAAATTGAGAATCAATCCACTGGGATCTAGTAATAGTTGGTAGAGCTGCGATGACTGCGTTGCTAGTTTCTGGTTGGATGTCTGTTTCGTCGTGCAGATTTGATGATTGTTGATTGGATAAAGAGGCATTGATGGATGACTGGACTGCGTGTGACATTTCCCAGTCATTTTCCGAGTCTTCATCATTGTTGTTGGTTGAGAGTTGATCTATTTCGTGATCAGATTGTATTGAAATGATGTCGTTGTCTGCTTCATAAGGCTTTGGTACTTCAGTCAATGCATCAGATTTCTCGTTTGTAGATTGATGTTGCTCTGAACTGCCCTGATGCTGCGATTGTGAATCTGCAGGAACAAATCCAGCTGCAAAAGCACCAGTTGCATTTTCAGAACTTGATGGCTTTTGCTTTGATTTGACATCTTCGTCATTATCAGCTATATTCTCAACGCCAGTCAACTTGGCCTCCTTCTTCCTCCACTCCTTCAACCTCTGCACTAAAATTTTCTTCGCAGTCCTCTTCAACGCACCACCGCCCTCCTCACCGTCCTCCTCGTCTCTCCACAACTTCTCTCTCCTATCCTTTCTTCGTTGTATCTCTCTCCGTTTCACTTCGGGCATGGCCCCATCAAACACGACCACGGGTCGTATCTCATGAAACAAGAGACGCATCAATCTCAACAAAAAGATGCGCACGTGAGGTCGATTGGGGAGAAGACGTCCCGTCTCGGGATCACGGCATGCCTTGGAGATTTGGGTGAGCCAGATGGAGGCATCGATGGCGAGTGTTTGATGGGAGAGAGATTGTATGGAGATTCGACGAGAGATTGGGAGGAGGAGCCGCCAGAGATTTTTGACTCCCATTCTAATACATTAGTCTAGTGATGTTGCAGGCTGAGTTGGGTTTGGAAGGGATTGACTTGGAATTATCATGGACTATCTCTGATCTAGCTAAATGGCGCTTATTATGCTTTCCTTCTTTTACTACCTTCTTTTGGTACATTGATTAAAACTAATGTATCTCTACCTTTGTAACCCTTGGCGCCATTTTCGGGGATGATTGTGCTGCGTTGTTGCTGTCTGCGCTTGGCCATCATGCCTGTGTCCACGCCCAGACCGACGCTTACAGGCAAAGCCTTCTCAAAGCGCTTTACCAGAAGGCACTAAAGGGAGATGGAACCGATCTTGAAGTGTCAGTCCCGGCCTCTGATGAAGCGGCAGCGAAGACATCTCATCTACACTACAATATTGTAGCTGAAAGCAGCAAGTACTTCGCCACCTTCCCAACTCCCATATCCGGGACAATTAATGAAGTGGACTCTGATGCATTTTCCCTGTGTATGCAGTTCATGTATCTTGGTGATGTGAATGATGCCGTGTTAGTTCACAAGTTGACACATGATAATGTAGTAGGTGTGCTGCACTGCGCTACAATTTGACTAATTTGTGCATTAGGTACTTGGGTGCAAGTTTGGACCATTCAAACTATAAACAAGTGGTAGCAATTGCAGACCGATTCAATTGAAATTGTGTAGATTTGAAGAAAGATGCACTTCGTTTTCAAACTGAAGACTCTGGGAGAGACAGGTTGATTGCCAGAAAGAAAGAACTCAATGCAGATTATGTATATTTATCGCAAAGTGGACGAGGCGCGATGTGATATATCAATGCTACAAAGGGAGCTGAAAGGAACGGAGCAGCAATTGGAAGTATGGTTTGCAAAAGAATACAAGAGAGTCATGACTTCTAAATGGGAGAATAAGTTTGCAAATAGCGGAATTGAAGGTGGTGATAAGCTGCCAAATGCGTTTGGCAAGGAAAGAAAGCCAGGATCTTTTGGACATATTGTCCAAACCTCAAGTGAAATACAGTACCAAGGTGGAGCTACATATGAATATGAGGAGAATGCCATAACACAGCCAGATACAGAATCCAAGACAGGCAGTAGCAGTAGCGGCCAGTTCAGACCAACTCCTGCACCTACAAAAGAGCAGTACGTACAATATGGAATTATTCATTCTTATTGCTCTCTGGACAGCGCAATTCACGCTTCGAATAACGGAGATCACATTTATCTCTCGCCTGGTATCCATAAATGGAAACAGACATTGTACGGTCCAGGGTACCCAATAACCAAGGAGATTGACGTCATTGGTCTGGGAGGTCCTGACAATGTCATTATTCAAATCGACTATTCACGAGAAAAGGAATGCTTCTCGGTTGATAGTAAGACTTTCGGGTTCTATAATCTTACCTTCAAGGTGACTTATGATAGAGAAACGTCGATTCTCAAGCAATTTGATCCAAGATTGCACCACAATCCACACGCCGCTTACGGAACAGGCAGTCGCGCTATTGTCACATTTAATCAAGAAGGAGTGCCCATATCATTAAAAATTGCCACTTTCAAATGGGTACCACTGCATCTACTGCTTGCCCTGCTCAGATTCGCGGAGTGCTTATTACAGATACGCAATCCGCAACAATAGATAGCTGTAGTTTCGTCGGCGGGTCAGGAAGCACAATAATGGTTTTGAACCATGATTCTGTACACACAGAACAAGTTGACATCAATCAGTGTATATTTATGAATAATGGTCAGCCGTCTTTCTCGGAATATACATCAGAATCAGGCAAAGTTGTCCCGGGCCCTGCGTCGGTGGAGGTGAACCAATGAAATCACTGTCAACTTGGTGGGTAATGAATTCACTTCTAATCTTCGAGCTCCAGTCGCTTTTCGAGATAGTACAGTTGATGATCCTCCATCTGAAGAAAGCAGTTGGGAAATAAAGCCTGACGTCAGCGATGATTCACCCGTGTTGCTTCACTCTGTCCAATTTTCACTGAAAGACAATTTGATGAGCAAGAACTGCCTACAAGGTTTGGTAGAAGAATGAGCCAACAGTGACGAGGAGGAACAGTCAACCCATCATGGAAAAAGGCTAAGCGGGGAGAAGAAGATACCAAAAGTGACAAGAAGCACTACCCTGATGCAAATTCCATTCTAGTTATTCGACACTGTACAAAACAACGTCTTGATAGTTATACATTTCCAGATTTATACGAGGATTTGTGTTCCGAAGAGGAAGGTGATAAGTCTTATTACTATGATGATGACACATACAATGATAGGGATTACTAATATCTTCGATCCGATCAGGGTGGTGGCGATATCAAAAGTAACCGTTTTAATGCTACTAAACTTACAAGATGAATAGATAAGATGATACCCAAAGTATCAGACTATACTCTAAGACATGGAAAACATAGCAGCTGATGACATGAGGCTTGGTACATTCAAACCCCAACAAAGCGGAGTGCAAGTGAAACAAGCCTAGATGCAACTCGGAGAGCCCTTGATCCTCCAGCATTTTCAGGATCCTCACCCTCAGTTTCTTCCTCGGGTGTGGTATCATCAGAACTCTCTCCAATCTCAAGACAATTGGCAAAGTATGTCACAGTCGCCGGCCAATCACTAAACACCCCAATGACACCACTCCAATACAGTGTCCACAGCAGCCCGAATTTATCTCCATCATCCAATGTGTTGTTCTGAAGCGACTGCCAGTACCACACATCTTCTCCCGTCAGTCCAGGTGGAGAACGCTCCAATGTCCATGCGATGATGTCCAAGCCATGCTCTTGAGCCGAGGAGGCGTAGTCAGACTGCTTCATCCCTAATTCAGACGAAGGATCAGACTCAACAAGCATCCAAAGAGCAGGAGCAACAATCCTGACTCCCTGATCAGTAAGGTTTGCATGCCAAGCCCTGTAATCTCCATCAGTAAGATGGACTTCATCAAGAGCGACGGCGTTGCCTCCGTAATCAGTGTTTTCAACCCAGTAGTACACATCCGAAGTAAGAAATGACTGAGGGTACACCTTTTCGGGAGGAATACCCAACTCGACGTACTCGTCAATCATCATTTGAGCAAACCCTTCTTGTGTCAAGCCATCGTATGGCATTTCAACCGAGGGAGTCTTGAGTTCAGGAGTGAACTTCCTGCCGAAAGAGTCAACGAACTCAATGTATTCTTTATGGGTGGGAATTTCATGACACTTGGAGTCTTGATATAGGTCAGTCCGCCAGTCGGGAGTTCCTCCAAACGCCTGTGCATAGAAAAGACCGTATTGAACGAATAAACTCCGCCAGGACAATTGGCGAAAAACCATTACTTCAGATTTTACTTACATAGGCCTCCGCACTTGTTGCATTGACTGAGCCACTTGAGTCCATCTTGGCGCAAAGAGTCTTCAGTTCTTCTAAAGTGAAGTCACTTGTGCAACATTTGGGGTTTGTTCCACTGCCAGCCACAAAAGGAGTAGTACACTTTGCATTCATTTCAGGCCTTGTAACAACGTCCGTGGTAGTGTGCAAATCGCATTGAGAGTGACGGCAGACTAGTTGCTTGTCCTTCGTGAAAGTTACATCACACTCGATTACACCAGCACCTTGAATAGCAGCAGCCTTGTAAGACTCCAATGTATGCTCGGGAAACTGCATGGCGGCACCCCTATGACCAATACTGAAATCATTAACAGTCATCACTGGCTTTTCTGCAGCGCATTTTTCTTTAGAAAAGGCGGTGGATAAGATAATGGTCTCTTCTGCCAATGAAATGGCTATACGTACTGTCTTACCAAGTGTATCTTTGAGAGAGGAAGATTTCATTCTATCTACCAAGTAATAGGGACGAACTCCCACAGATACGACGTTTGCAAGAGTAGATCCATCCTCAGCAGCAACTACGGCGGGGAGGATGAGGAATGAAACAGCAGCCACTTTCATCGTTACGGATTGCCGGTCGTATCAACAAATCAAAATGTCGAAGATAATAATTGGAAAAGATATCTTCGTTGCGGATGACAATCATTGCTTGAAACGATCTGCCTTGCAAATCAGTGGTGCGTCTCATCATACTGAATCTTCGTCTCGTTTTGCTAGCTTGCAGTCTCTCATCGTCCCCCATCTCTTATCTTCATTATGGTAGATGAATCTTCGACGGCAGGATGCTGATGGTGCGGATGCGATGGCTGATTGATTTGAGTCACGAATGCACAAAATCTTCCACAAGACTGAAAATGTGCCCCGAGATTTACTATGACATACGACGTTCTCGCTTCCTATTGTTTACAAAATGACATGAAATGAAACTGTCGATTATTTTGATTGCTATCCAGAGGAAATGAAGTCAAGCAAAATTAGGTAGTCAGAGTACTGAAGTCTAACTTTATGGCACTTTTCTTTACTTCAAATGTAACGTGGAACATACGGTGTCGTCTTATGGCATAACCATGGCATGACCAAAGCAAAAAGTTAACGTGGACATGTGACTCTTCTATCCGCGCATTTTCTTTGACTTCTTTGAAGCTTTGGTTCCACTAGGTGGAGAGGGTGGTTCCTCCTCGTCTTCTCCTGTTCCAATGTTCATACAGTTGCCGAAGAATGTCACGGTCGCGGGCCAGTCTGAGAAGACGCCCAAAACCTTTAATCAATGATGGCATAAGATGTTTGATTGTGATATTAAATATAACATGAGAATACATTGACTTACGCCCATCTCGTTTAGTGCAAAAAGAAGTGCGTACTTATCGCCATCATCCAAATCGTTAGCCTGCAACGATTGCCAGTACCTTTGACCAATGATGAGGACGAGAACTGTTAGCTCATAGACAAGTAGCTATAACATGAGAAAACGTTTGGCTTGCCATTGGTTCTTAAGGCCTGGAGCTGATCGCTCAAGGGTCCAAGTGATAATGTCCAAGCCATGCTCTTGAGCCGAGGAGGCGTAGTCAGACTGTTTGATGCCTAACTCAGAGGAAGGATCAGACTCAACAAGCATCCATGTAGGAGGAGCAACAATTTTCGCGCCGTTTGCCTTGAGCTCTGCGTGCCAATTGCGGTAGTTTGGATCGTCATACTTATCATCAAGAGCAACAGCGTTGCCTCCGTAACCAGTGTTTTCAACCCAGTAGTACACATCCGAAGTAAGAAATGACTGAGGGTACACCTTTTCGGGAGGAATACCCAACTCGACGTACTCGTCAATCATCATTTGAGCAAACCCTTCTTGTGTCAAGCCATCGTATGGCATTTCAACCGAGGGAGTCTTCAATTCAGGAGTGAACTTCCTGTCAAAAGAATTGATGAGTTCGATGGATTCTTTGTGAGTGGGAATTTCGTGGCACTTGGAGTTTTGATATAGGTCAGTCCGCCAGTCGGCAGTTCCACCAAAAGCATAAGCTTCCGCACTTGCAGCGCTAGCTGAGCCACTGGAGTCCATCTTGGCGCAAAGAGTCTTCAGTTCTTCTAAAGTGAAGTCACTTGTGCAACATTTGGGGTTTGTTCCACTGCCAGCCACAAAAGGAGTAGTACACTTTGCATTCATTTCAGGCCTTGTAACAACGTCCGTGGTAGTGTGCAAATCGCATTGAGAGTGACGGCAGACTAGTTGCTTGTCCTTCGTGAAAGTTACATCACACTCGATTACACCAGCACCTTGAATAGCAGCAGCCTTGTATGACTCCAGTGTATGTTCGGGATATTGCAAGCTATGAAAGCAGCATGAGCAGTATGTGTCGCATGAACAAAATCAAGGTGATTTGTAAACTCACCAAGCTCCGCGATGTCCAATGGAAAAATCCGAAACTACCATAGTAGATTGAGTCGCCGCACATAGCACTAAAAACGAGAGGTGCAAGTGTTCGTTTAGAAGTTGCAGCGTGCACTATCCGTACAGCGAAATGCTTCGGCTTGTCTTACCAAGTTCATCCTTGAGAAACGACGGTTTCATCAAGTCCAACAGAAAATAAGGACGATCGCCTACAGAGACCTTATCAGCCAGAACAGATTGGTCACCCGAGGCAATGATCGACTTAGAGAGGAATAGGATGAATGATGCGGTGAGCTTCATGTTGGTTTGAAGGTTGTACAGATGATATGCAAAAGATTTATGAGACGGGAGAGGGGAAAGATCCATCCCTTTCCATAGCTTGTCAGGACACACACACACACACACACATCAAATGATGGCTTGATTGAGACGAGATCTACGCTCAAAAACTTAAGGCGGTGGTATGCGAAGAGATTCAATCGATACTCAGGTTCATGAGATTCTCTTCTTGAAGGGAGAGAGGAGAGAAGGCCGATGTTCCGCCACAATGACCGTGTAGTGTGGATGGAGAAAAAAGAAATGGTTCCCGCCACAATGACTTTGTGGAGTAGAAAATTGGAAATAGCATGACGAGAGATTCACCTCACAAATCACATCAACTGTCATTGAACTCATCAATGGCTTGATTTAATGGCAGGTTCTCTAACCAAACTATTCTCTTTTTCATTGGTGTGGGGTGTTTTGCTCTCTTTTTTCACCGCTGACGCCCCCTTCTTCGTACCATGTGATGATACAGTGAGGTTTCAATAGCATGTGATTCATCCCCAACCATGAGTTCTAGCGGTTTGTGCTGGCTAAAACATCCATTAGCTCCTTCAGCAGTGTCTGTACATCTTTATGAATAGCTGATAGGCTCAACCATTTGAGGTTCTGAATCGTGTAATTGACTAGGGAGACAGGGAGAGTTATGTAGAGCAGAGAGAGGAGTACATCTGTCCGGCTAAATTTATTGTATCCTGAACGATCAAAATACTGAAAATTT
>JALLPI010001326.1:0-10441 GCA_036939935.1 Cyclotella atomus
GCGATGTCAAGAGATCAATCTTTTTATCTCTCATTAGATTCTCTTAGACTTGTGAAACTTGGTTAGACTTCCTTAGACTTTCTTAGACTTACGGAAAATCTAAAAAATCTTACGTATTAGTACTTTGTTTGGTTTGTCCGTTCAAAAAAATTGAGAAAGGCTTTCTCGAATTTTCGGGGAAAAATGATGCCAACGGACGAAATCCACGGTTCCTGATGGCACGTCGTCGCCTACCTTCGCCTACCCGCCATGTATGTCACCTGTCACGAAGACATCGATTTCACGACTACAGAAGTCTTTCACCGCGGAAGCGGAGGCTAGAAAGATATCATGCATATTCATCATCCTTCTACCGGGCCAGAGCGGCTGGACCGATACCTTATCAGGACTTCACAAATGCTTGAGCGGTTGCTAGACTCTGTCGAAGTAAACTTGGCATGTGCGTGAAGACTGAAAAAAACTGTAGATAGATAGACTTCAAACTTATATCCTACGAACGATGAGGCTATTCAAGCCGGCTACCACCCGCAACAGTTCCGCTGACCTTGATAAAAGGCAGCTGGAAGACGATGTGGAGCATCTAACTGCAATGAAGAATGCGATTCTTAATGCCAGTGGCCAGTCCTTGGTAGTGGTGAATGAAGAAGGTCTCATTAACTCTCTTAGTGATGATACACCCAGCTTATTTGGATATGCCGATGGCAAAAGCCTCGTCAATCAGAATTTAAGCATTCTAATTCAAGACATGGAGTGCAGTTTTGATCTCAAGAATCATGCTCGAAGAGAAGCACGTGGTGTCCATCAGGATGGAGGCTTTCGTCATTTAGAAATTGGAATCGCACCTATCCATTCCACATCTAAACCTGGCCAATTGGCCATCACCATCAAGAATATACCCAAGTTAAATAAGCGTCGTCTCTCCCCAGCCCTACGTCATGCATCTTCCTACATCTTAGACGCAGCTTTTGATCCAATGTTCTGTACTGATGGAAAAGGAGTGATTGTTATGGTGAATCAAGCCGCAGTAAATGAGTTTGGCTGGTCTAGAGAAGAGTTTCTTGGGCAGAATGTGCAAATGATTGTAGGAAAGGAGCACCAAGCTCGCCATGACTCTTATATGCAAAACTATATCAATGGTGGAGAAAATAAGATGATTGGAAAGAAGAGAGAGATTCAAGCTCGTAGAAAGGATGGGACAGAGTTCGTGGCTGAATTGGGACTTGCTGAAATCCCTCAGAAGGATGTAGAGGAACATTTATTTTGTGGTTTTATTAGGAACCTAACTCAAGAGAAGGCAGCTCAAGCTGAAATTCTTGCGAAACAGAACCTTACCAACAAAATCATTGATGCAAGCTTTGATGCATTGTTTGTGATTAACGAGCGAGGTATTATCCAATTGGTCAACCAGAATTCTTGCGATGTGTTTGGGTGGGTAAGAGAAGAGTTTATTGGTAGAAACATCTGCATGATAATGGGAGAAGAGCATTCGTCTAATCACAATGAATACCTGTCGAGGTATCTCCACAGTGGCGTCAAAAACATGATGGGCAAGGAGAGAGAAGTAGAAGCTCGTTGTAAGGATGGCAGTAAGTTTCCCTGCTTACTTGGGCTTAATGAAGTGGGCGTAGGCGACGGAAGCGAGAGAGTCTTTTGCGGTTTCATCCGAAGTCTAACTAAGGAAAAGGCGGCGCGGGCTGAGATCCTGGCTAAACAGAATCTTACAAGGAAGATTATTGACGCAAGCTACGACGCACTCTTTGTAATCAATGAGCACGGTATAATTCAAATGATCAACGAGCAGTCTTGCAATGTATTTGGGTGGTCACGAGAGGAGTTCATTGGCCAGAATGTGTCAATGATAATGCCCGTAGAGCACGCTTCCAACCATGACAGCTACCTTGCAAGATATATGAAGACTGGAGTGAAGTATATGATGGGCACAGAGAGAGAGGTGGAGGCCCGCTGCAAAGATGGCAGCACCTTTCCGTGTGTCCTTGGACTTAACGAGGTAGGAAATGCTGCAGGCGAGGATAGAGTATTCTGCGGATTCATCCGTAGCCTCAAGAGTGTGAAGTTACTGGAAAAAAGAGTATCAAAGAATGAAGCCGAGAATGCCGAATATGCTAAGGAAATCTTAAACCAGAAGAGTACCATCTTAGGCATTCTTGATGCTAGCTTTCACGCACTCTTTGTCATCACCGAAGAGCGTATCATTCAAATGGTCAATCAAAAGTCGTGCGATGTGTTTGGATGGACTAAGGAGGAGTTTATTGGTCAGAACATCAACATGATCATGACTGATGATGTAGCAAAGCACCATGACCAATATGTCGAGAACTACTTATCATCTGGAATCAAGAAGATGATTGGCAAGCAACGCGAGGTTATAGCTAAACGCAAGGACGGATCTACATTCCCTGCTGCTTTGGGCTTGGCGGAACCGCAGGCCACGGGCTTGATTTGTGGCTTCATCCGAGACCTCACTCAAGAAAAGCAAGCTCAGGCTGAGATCATTGCAAAGCAAAACTTGACCACCAAAATCATCAATGCTAGCTACGATGCACTCTTTGTGATCAACGAGAGAGGTATAGTTCAGATGGTCAACGAGCAGTCATGTAAAGTCTTTGGATGGACTGAAGAAGAGTTTGTGGGCCACAACATCTCAAAGATCATGCCCGCAGAGCACGCATCTAACCACGACAGCTACCTTGCCAAGTACCTTGAAACAGGAGTGAAACGTATGATGGGCAAAGAGCGAGAGGTGGAGGCCCGCTGCAAAGATGGCAGTAGCTTCCCTTGTGTCCTTGGTCTTAATGAGGTGGAAAGAAATGACAAGGGAGAACGTCTGTTCTGTGGATTCATCCGCAGTCTGAGCAAAGAAAAGTCTTTAGAAAAGAGAGTGTCGGATACGGAAAATCAAAACGCCATAAGTGCAAAAGAAATCTTAGAGCACAAGAGCACAATTCTAGGTATATTGGATGCTAGTTTCCACGCACTCTTTGTCATCACCGAAGAGCGTATCATTCAAATGGTCAATCAAAAGTCGTGCGATGTGTTTGGATGGACTAAGGAGGAGTTTATTGGTCAGAACATCAACATGATCATGACTGATGATGTAGCAAAGCACCATGACCAATATGTCGAGAACTACTTATCATCTGGAATCAAGAAGATGATTGGCAAGCAACGCGAGGTTATAGCTAAACGCAAGGACGGATCTACATTCCCTGCTGCTTTGGGCTTGGCGGAACCGCAGGCCACGGGCTTGATTTGTGGCTTCATCCGAGACCTCACCCAAGAAAAGCAAGCACAGGCTGAGATTATTAGGGAACAGCTTCTTGTTTCAAAGATTATAGATTCTAGTTTTGACGGATTGTTCGTGATAAATCACGAGGGTGTCATCCAACGAGTGAACAAAGCTTCATGTGATGTGTTTGGCTGGTCTAAAGACGAGTTCATTGGAAAGAATATTTCTATCATTATGCCGGATGACCACGCTTCGAAACATGACGGTTACTTAGCGCACTACATGAAGACAGGATTTCGCAAAATGAGTGAGTTACAAGGCGGGTGCGAAATATTTGCACATTTGCCTGAGCATGCGTCTTATCTTATTTCAATGTTTCATGATTACTTGTAGTGGGAAAGCAGAGAGAGGTAGAAGGAAAACGGAGAGATGGATCTACTTTTCCGTGCATACTCGGGTTATCAGAGGTGACAATCAATGGTTCTACCCAGTTCGTCGGATTTGTCCGGGATGTTACTATTCAGAAAAGACTGCTAATAGCCCAAGCTGAGCGAGCAGCATCTGATTCGTTACTATTCAACATTCTTCCTGAGCATATTGCATATAGATTGAAAGCAGATCCTAGCCACATTGCTGATCACTATGATAATACAACTATCCTATTCGCGGATATTGGTGAGTGCATAAGTAACGTTTGTTTGTATACTTGAACATTCGTCTCATCACATGTTCCGACTTGCAGTGGGCTTTACTACTAAAGCGAGCAATATGTCTGCCCATGGTGGTGAGTTGTTATGTTTTCTGAGCTTACAACAACTTTTCTCGATGATTGTTTTTATTAACCTGGCATTTCTGACTTATTTCTCAGTTGTTTCAATGCTCAATGATATATTTAGTAGGTTTGACCACCTGTGTGAATTCTATGACTTAAGTATGTGGTTTAGTCTATGATGTCATTGCACCTGCTTGTTCTCATCCTAACCCTGCTCGTGCACCCGATCATTTTGACAGACAAAGTGAAGACTATAGGTGAGTTGACCTGTGTGTTATAGACTCCCGTCGGCACTTGCTCTGGATTTTTGCTCACCGTGTAAGTACTTGCTTGACGAAATAGGTGACTGTTACATGATAACATCTATTCCATCAGACAAGCTGGAGCATGATGGGTAAGAATGCGCTGCTGCTGACATAGATGTCGCATTATACTCACTACATTGTCATCTCCTTTGAACAGGTGTGCAAGAGTCTGCAGATTTGCACTGGATCTGTTAAAAGCTGTCCGAGAGTTCAACGGTACTGGACAGCACGACCCTATCGACTTTCGTGTTGGCATTGCAACTGGACCTGTAGTTGCTGGAGTTGTTGGTCTCAAAAGGTTCTTGTTTGACATGTGGTATGTAGATTTGTATTTGTACCTTTGGTTTACCCTATACCCTTATCACTTATGTTCGATTACTCAAACCTTCACAAAGGGGAGACGCGGTAAACGTAGCAGCGCGGATGGAACAGAGCGGCTTAGCTGGTCAGATCCAAGTCACACGAAGTGTTGTTGATGCTGCTGGAAGTGATTTTTCTTTTGAACTTCGTGGGACTCTCTCGATAAAGGGTAGGTTAATTGTGTGGTGCCTCGTAACACCGTGCATGTCAGAGTCTCAAACATCTCGACATTCACAATAAAGGCAAAGGCAACATGGATGTATACATGTTGAAGAGTGCAAAGCCAAGTGAAGAGTGGCGACACTCTATGACGCTGACGTCCGGGCCAAAACCGGACCGGGCTCTGCGGGCTAGTTCAATGTGCATGATGCCGCCGGGCAGCGAAGATGATCGTTGAGATCTGCACACAATTCCATTGACTTGAGCCTTGCTCAACATTTTTACCCTTCAGTCCCTCAGTTTTGTGATTGCTTGGTGTGACAATAATATTAATAGGTATAAGTCGATTTCATTTATGTTAGGACGTAACAGCAATCTTGCTTTTTGTTTTAGTGTGTCTGCAGTTTTGCATTGTGTTGCCTAGTGTTGCATTCGAAATCAAGTAACATATGAGTCAATGGTGCTCTTTTGCTCGGCGTACAGTCTTTCAATGTAGCGATATAATCTAATATCAAGAATGTTCTTTCTGGAAAGAATATTCCATTCAGCAGAACCTTCCTCGATCTGAACATCAAATGCATGAATATGAATATAATGCAAATGAACCGCAGCATCAAGACACAATACTCTCACCTTTGGATGCTTGTTGGAGTTCTCCTTAGAACTAAACAATTCATTCATACACCTCTCATTGCGTTCTTCTTTTGGATCTATACCCAATACTATGTTGAACCGTCGAAAGCTTTCTTCTGCATCATCCAACAGTCCTACCACTACGTAATCTCTCAATATCTTTTTTGCTACACGCAAATCTCTTTCACCAACTCGATCTGACCATGATTTCCCTGTTAGTTTTTGAACCATAATGTTGGAGTCTGCTCCAGCACGTTTGTTGTTTTTAGCCCAATCAATCAAGGTAAGGTCCTTCCATTCGGGTCTGTAGGATTTCTCCCATGTTGCCACTTGCAAATAGTAGAACTTACTAACCAATCTATCAATTGGGTGTCGAAACATTGCAAACACGCGACCTTTGTTTCTACCATCGCCTCTGGAAGTGTATAAATGCTGCACGGCAGCTCCCATTTCCATGGATACAATTACATCTGCAAGATGTGATTGCACCAGCCCCATTTTCTTTGCTCGCACTATACCATCTAAAGTTGTTGTGTCGACGTTGACGGTCTTCCAATCCTGATGTGGATAAGGTTGGAACACTACAAGCTCTTTTGTATCTTGGTATCCGTATTTAGGTATAACGCCTACACGAGTTGTGACTGTTTTACCCATGCATTCATACAATTTCTTGGCCGTGGTTCCTCCGCATTTTGGAATGTGCCAAAACAGCACAGAGTCTGGAGGTTCGTCTGGTATCTCATCGATTCTTTTCAGCTTGGTCTTCCATGAAGGCATGCGTGCCCATTCCATGAGAGGTGAATTCTGTTCCTCTGCATAGGCGTCGTAAATTGCTGTTTTTTCGTCATCTGAGTCTATGGATGGCCATTCGACAATGTTGAAAAGTGCAAATAGAATTAGCATGAAGCCTACTGGTGGCACGTATTTCTTCCGTGGCCGTGATCGAGGCATAGTGGAGGGTGGAGATGGCGAGGCGGGAGGTGGGGGGGGGGGTGGGAGTTAATTAACGATTTGGGACATTAAAGGTAAGTTCGAGTTGTTTTTTTCTAGAGTTGCCTCTATCTGTGCTGTTTTCATTTAGGTGGTGCTTCCTCTCATCCTCTCTTCATAGGTTAATAGGTTACATCACTACCATACCACGGGTGTTTGTGTCTGGAACTGCATTTCAAATATACTAAGTTTCCCATTCTTCAATATACTATTCATGCACAACAGAATCATTGGGCCAAAACTACCAGGCGGAAGTGCGGTAAAGCTGACCTTCGTTCGTACCCTGAGGCCAGGGGGTTACTAGCTTGTGCAGGGAGGCTTTACAATGTCATGACGATGTGGATTGAAATATTGTTTGTATTGGTGGAGCATATCGGTCACCTTCATCACCACTACAAACAATAAATCTCGTTTGACACCCGCATTTTGAACTGTCAGTTGTTGTATCAATCATAATATTTGCATTTCGCATAATGCCCTTCAAGAAAACACCAGCCATAAGCATAAGATTTGTACTTTCCCATCATCAAAAGTACCATTGGCATTGCATCAATCTTGCAGTACAGAACAAAAGAGGCTAGTGCTGGAGAGACTCGCTTCTTTTCACGAGAGCTCAAAAAGGTTGCATGAAAAGACAGAAGACACTGGAGTACTCCCTCCCCTGGAGCACTCACTTAAAATAGACAGCAGGCCTCCCCCCAGGAACCGTTTGTGCTACTGGTGGTGATGTTGGAGAGTATTTCATTTTTGTACTAGTGTTCTTCTACGATTTCACTTTCTCTGAGATTTGAAGCAGGGGGAGAAGCCCTTTTCCAAACGACAATGAAAGCTTGCAATTGCAATCTTTTGGCAAGCTCAACATGTTGAGATGTGGGTTTCAACAGTAATGTTATCTTCTCGTTCTGCAGTGCTCAATGGATGATTTGGCAATACAACTTTTGGTGAAGGGGAAGGACAGCTCTTCAGGCTACCCTCGGGTAATTTCTAACTGGGCTACTTCTCCCACACGTATTGCCGTATTCCTCTGGGCGAAGGGAATACTGTTGGCTATACGGCTAACAACGGGAGATGTAGCACGTCCTCAAACCCTTTCGGGGCAGAGCCCTGTATCTGGTAGGGCTCAACCCACATCTATCCAGATGGGGGAGCGGCATAATGATTGCAGTCCACAGTGGGGTGGTGCGCTGTTGGTGTATTTGCCTGTTTGGAGCACCCCGGCAGGACTTAATATTACTTTGATGGTGTGTGTCGTTGATGACATGTTCAAAGGGAGGTTTTGCTGTGGTTTTGGCTTTGTTGTGGCACCGGCCCAAGCGCAGCCTAACGCTACAGGCTTTGCCAGTGAATCCCCTGTCGATGGGGGTGGCGAACTCCCCGCTCATTAGCCTGTGTGAAGTGGTCGGGGCCGCGGGGGAGCTGCTTATGAATCCCCTTCGACGGGGAGGCCAAGGTGTGGTTGATGAGAGAGGTGTTTGGGGATGCCACGACTGATGCCGTAGGAAGCGTTTATGCTCAGACCCTTGGACTACGGCAACACCATGGTTGGCCAGTACGTTGGCCGTCTCTAAGTCTGGCGAAAATCCTATGGTAGCGGTCTGTTATTGCTAATTTTGACAACAGGTATTTTCGAAAATAACGAATGCGGCGATTTTGACAATAGCTGTCACAGGTCTAACCAAAAAAAGAGGAAAAAGTGGGGAAAGAGAAGAAGAAAATTTGCCCAGCGCAAAGCACCAGCACAGTTATCACTGAAATGATGTAATTTTAGTGATACTATACTGAACAGTGTGATATCAACACCAGGAGCCAAATTTGCAACAGTAGACATCTCCAATTTCTACTTGATGACACCGTTGAAGCGACCTGAGTATGCAAAGATAAGGTTGTCAGACATACCCGACTGTAATACGAATCATGTTAGCACCAAAACTACACCATTATGATATCTGTTCCTTAGCAAGCAGATGAATCTAGATGAATATTTACACCAAATGCTTTGCAGAATAGTTCAAGAATTGCTCAGATGGTAAACTATTAATGATACGCGATTTTTATTTGTATGTGGAAATTTTGTCTTTATCATGCTTGGTCCTGGCTCAAGGTGGTTTCACTGAACAATGCTGTCAAACATGAGTATTCATTCTGTGGTCTTTTATCATTTTGATTCCGAAGTTTAATTATAATCAATATAACATTAGTTAAGAGGTATTTTACTTGTCTGTACTGGCAAGATAAGTTAATGAACTGAATGCTTGGTCCTTGGCTCGAGTTGATTTCAGAGCAATGTTGCCAAATATCAGAGTATTTATTTCGTGGACTTTGATCATTGGGCCTGTCTTAATTCAAAGTCAAACTATCATTATACACAAGTTTCAATTAGATACAATCAGTGTTAGTTATGAAGCACTTGTCTTACTGATAGACATATTTTTTTTAATGATCAGTTACTGAAATCAGATGTGAAGTGCATTTAGTATTACTATGATATGATCAGGGGAGTTCTCCAGTGCAATAGTATTATTTTGCAGGAGGTCTCATACATGGTTATTTTAGCCTCATTTCTGAAACCTAAGTATTTATCTGATTTGAGGCTATATTGTTTGGATAAAGCAATGCGGAGTGCAGTTTGCATACTGTATATTCATTTGGCAAAAACCCATATTGTTGATTGTTGAATAGTCTCTTGTGTTTGTGTCTCTCTCCTCCAGCTCTACAGGTGCCAATTGTGTGAGATAAGATTATATTCCCAAAGCTTGGGCTACCTTTTGCAATTTGACATTGGTTAATCAAAGGAGGTAGCACTTATAGTTGAAATCAACGTTGGTGATGGTGATGTGCAGATTTGATAGTGCCTCATCACTGGATCATAGAGGTCACTCTAGACACGTGCTGGCTCGATCCTGGACCCTGGACCTTATTGCTCCGAACAATGCATTTTTAAACATGGAAAGTCAACAGCTTCATTGTTCTTTCAATTCGCGTTGGTGCCTCATTGAAGACGCAAGCTCGTTCTCTTAACCTTATCACTTGTTCAGCCGACACGACAGACGCATCTCCGTACCATCGCCATGACCCGTGCCGGTAGAATCATCCATGATTCAATTGTGTTCACCTCGGCTACGCCGGCCGATGGCAACTTCGTGCGTTTGCAGCTGCTGATCATTAGCTGGGCCCAAGATGTGTACAAAGATGTCAGCGTGGTATTCCAGCCTTTATTTTACACGATAGAAAGCTAGAGCGCCCACTTGTGCATAGATGTGGTCTACTCCGACAGGACACTACCACAAAGTTGTTGCCATATGTCTCCACACAACATGATACGTGTGCCAACTGCGTGCGGCAAAGGAGAAGACAGCAGTGGCATCAAAGCATGCCTCGCATGCAAGCTTGTGGAATATTGTAATCCAGACTGTCAATTGGCACATCAACCCCAGCACAAGAAGGAGTGTGAGAAACGAGCAGCCGAGTTAGTGGAAGATACACTGTTCAAGGATCCTCCTCCAAAGGATGATTGTCCAATATGCATGCTACCTCTGCCGATCAATATAGTAGTCAAGTTACTTCTAAACCATGCTGTGGGAAATACATCTGCAATGGCTGCGTTTATGCCACTTGGGAAATGCTTTTTAGCGGTGGTAATGCCAAATCAGCTGCTGTGCCAATACTGTAGAGAGTCTGAAATAAAGGGTATAAACCAGGAAAAAATAAATCAAATTAACAAACTAAATGACCTGGCCGATATCTATTTCCATGGAAAACATGGATTTGAAATTGACATGGAAAAGGCTTCATATGGCGATGCAAGTGCAAGATACAACATTGGAACGATTGAGCAGCTGGTCACCAAAAACTTTGAACGAGCCTGCAAACATTTTCTGATTGCAGTGTAAAAGAGCACCATTGTGGTGGTATTAGTTACATCGTTAATTTATGGGCGATGTTACAGGATTTGCAATGGGAAAGGTAATCCTTGTG
>JALLPI010001327.1:0-10427 GCA_036939935.1 Cyclotella atomus
CGGTGTCATGTTGTGGTGCACGTGGTATGGTAGGTCACAGGGCTGTGATTTGCAAACCGTCCATGCTGATCACGGAAATCAGGTGCCACGACGACGGATAGTGTGTATGGATGGCGTCTGTGAAGTATTGGGTATTATGGTGGGGTGGTAGTTGTGTTTCCATGCTGTGGGAGCAGCAGCGTCATGTCTTTAATCTGAGGAATTCGCCGTTTTACAGTAAAACCTTCAAATGACTTCGTGATTGCATATATATTATTAAATTTATTATGATATTTGACAGGTATATCCATCCCACAATGGATTTTGCCACTCGAATCATCTTGAGAAGGAGATGAAAAGATTGAAAAAAGATGTAAAAACGACTGATTTTTGGCAGATGGCTTCGACGAAATTGCAAATTTGTTCGTCGGTTAGGGGGTTGATTGTCAATTTGGATAGGGGTTGAGAGTGGAAGGGCTTACCTAATTCGTTTGCAAGCAAAGATTGAAGTCGATCGCAGCTGTCCGTTGAGAATTGAGTAGGAGTAAACGGGAAAGTACCCGAATGAGGTCTTAAAAATGGGGCAAAACCCAAATGAGGTGTCTAAAAATGGGGCGACACCCAAAATGAGGTTTAAAAGTGGGGCAAGGTCTTTAAATGGGTTTATTTGTAAATGGGACGTATGGTCAGTTCTGTCCTAAGTAGGAGTGAGGGCTTGGAAAATAAAGAATAGTTGAGATAAGAAAAGTATCTTTATGAAGTAGTTTAATGTGGAGCATAATATAATACAAATTAGTGGTGCGGTGCTATTAGAGGGTAGGGTTGTTAAAATGCAATTGCATAATAGTCAGTATAAATATTATGGATGCTGCTTATGATTCATTGTAATTCTGTGATAGTTAAGAATGCTCAAGCATATGTTGTTGGCCGAAGCACATTCGGGTGTTGATCAGATTCATCTTTTGATGGTTGATGCAGGTCAAGTATTGTTAGGAGTAAGTTTAATATCAAATGGAATTTCTGCATTGGGATTACGTAGTGCAGGGTATGGATTCTTTGGCTTCTGGGAAGCAATGCAATATTGAATAGAGATTTCTTTGGCTTCTGGGAAGCAATGCAACATTGAATAGAGATTTCTTTGGCTTCTGGGAAGCAATGCAATATTGAATAGATGTAAATTCTTATGCACTACATTTGTGGTGCATTCCCAAAGGTTGGTGCTTCATTTTAATTGGTTGAACAAAGAACATGCCTCCAAACCGCATGCGGCTGAGCGGAGCGAGGCTAGTACACCATAAAAGCAAACTGAACCATGACGACCAAGCCAAAGAAGTTCCTCAACGACCCCTCCAACGCCGTCGACGAATTCATCGCCGGCCTCCTCCTCCAATACCCCAACCACCTACGAAAGCTCGCGAACCATCACGTACTCCTTCACTCCTCCTTCGCCAACGCCACGCAGCACCCCAACAAAGAACACGTATCTCTACTCTCGGGCGGAGGATCCGGGCACGAACCCAGTCATGCAGGTTTCATTGGCCAAAACATGCTCTCTGGGGCCATATTGGGAGGTATATTCGCCAGTCCTCCCGTATCTTCTATTCTGGCTGCGATTCGAGCTGTCACACTCCCAAAAAGCGAAGGAGGGAAAGGCTGCTTGCTAATTGTGAAGAATTACACTGGAGATCGATTGAATTTCGGTATGGCTTGTGAAATGGCCAATGCCGAGGGTCGGATGATTACCATGTGTGTTGTTGCGGATGATTGTGCCGTGGCGAGGACTAAGGGTATTACGGGGGCTCGAGGAGTCGCGGGGACAATTCTGGTGCATAAAGCTGCAGGGGCTGCGGCTGGAAAGGGTTTGGGATTGGATCAAGTTACCGACATTGCCAATGTTGTTGCAAAAAGTGTTGGAAGTATGGGTGTGGCTCTAAATACTGTCACGATTCCCGGAGCAGACACTGTAAATTATCGCCTGTCTCAAACAAATGAACTGGGAGAACCAATGATGGAAATTGGTCTTGGTATTCACGGCGAAGCTGGTATGAGACAGTGCCCTTTAATGTCGTGCAATGATATTGCCAAGACCATGTTAGATTCAGTACAGAGCTATGGAAGAGAAGTTGATGATACGATTGTACCGCTGTACAATTCTGGAGATCAGTTGCTTGTCTTGGTAAACAATCTTGGTGGCACCAGTAATTTTGAAATGTCCTTGTTGGCAAGGTCTCTGGTAACTCAATTAGAGAACGATGGAAAATGCAAAGTTACTCGGCTTTTGGTTGGAAGCTTCATGACTTCATTTGATATGCAAGGAGCTTCCGTGTCTATTCTTCCATTAAACGTCAATATCACTGATAAAGTTCTTGCATTGATTGATTGCGAGACAAATGCACCTGCTTGGGCCAAAGTTGACATTTGGAAACACAGTGAGGCATCTCGTCCATCAAACTCGGAAATTGCTGAGGTTATTGGTGGAGATGACTCAAAAGACTCAACAGCCGGGCTGTCTCTGCCTCCAGTTTCAATAAACAATTTTGACGCCTTGGCAGCAACTGTCATTGAAAAGTGCTGCAAAGCTTTAATCGATGCTGAACCTGAGCTTACTAAGTTTGACACCATTGTAGGCGACGGTGATTGTGGCATTACAATGGCACGTGGGGCAAAAGAAATATTACAACGATTGGAGTCCAAAAATCTCGCGCTCGATCATCCTTCCATGCTATTCTCTGATTTAGCCGATGCAGTGTCAAAGTCCATGGGTGGCACGTCTGGAATTTTGTTGGAGCTCATGTTCAGAAAAGCTAGTACCACGTGCACATCTGGAGATTCTTTGAGTTCCAAGAAATTGACTGAAGCCTTCAAGGCTGGTATCGAAGCTGTTTCATTTTACGGGGGAGCTCGTGAAGGATCGCGCACAATGCTTGATGCTCTATCCCCAGCGGCGGCTGCCATGGTAGGTGGTGCCACTGGTGCAGATGTGGCAGCGGCAGCAAACGCAGCTAGAGAAGGCGCAAATGCTACTGCCAAGATGGATCATGCTGAGGCTGGAAGATCAAATTACGTCTCCGACCTCAAAGGCACTCCAGATCCTGGTGCTGTCGCTGTGGCTGTTGTCTTGGAAGCTATTTCAAGTGTTGTCGACATGTAACGAGACTAAGTACCTACAAAAAATGCTTGGATGTGGAAGGCATGCGATACACTTTTGTTATTGACCTGCTAATTAGTACTTCTCACCCTCTCCAAATTGCACAACTCCAAACCTACCATTGACCATCCACTCATCACTCAAACTCTTGGCCCTCTCCACTTGCTCCTTGTCCATTCCACAGCCTACTTCGGCCTTCAGTGTTCTCAAAGCGCACACATGACAAGGAAAATAGGCCCCAACCACATCTTGAAATGGTGCAGAATAATCCCAGTATCTATCCCCAAGTAATCTGCGGTAGTTGGCATCTCCCTTTACAAATGCAAGGTCACACACCATTTTGATTTCTCTTCTCAAAGGATTAGGCATGTCCCACATTGGCGATGGTTGCACCCAAAAGTTGTCCTCATTACAGACCCATTTCGCATCTTAACGTTTCCGACACCAAGCAAACATCAAAAAATGCAAATAAAAGCTACTGATGTTACGATAGTTACATACCTTTCAAGTACTGTTGCCATCTGAGACCAGCTGCACGTGCATTAGGGTACTTGTCTTCCGGCAATGCTGCATAATGATCGACAGTCTCGAGCAAATCTTTTTCCAGGGCATCGGAGACAAATGTCGGATGGCTCTTTAATTGAAATGTAACCTTGACTGCTACTCCACTTGCAATTAAATAGTCGGCAAGAGCAAGATCCTTCATTTCAATTAAAGTTCAAGTGAAAGTGAGAAAATTGATGATCAGTAGTGATAAATGAAAAGCACTGCGCAGATGCAGATAGAGCTCACTGTAACCAACTCAAACCCAGCATTATCAACAATAATATCAATCTTTCCCGAACCCCTCTCCTTCAACATCTCACAATGCTCTGCCAACTCATCCGTATCATCATGCAACAAATTCTCATCCGCCGCATGCAATATCTTGGCAAATACATCCAACGAAGAATTTTCTGCATCCGCTGGCCAGATGGACAAGTCCATTTTGTTGCCCCACAATGCAAAGGCTGCTGCTAGACCCAATCCTTCTTTGGTGTGTGGTAATTTGACGATTTTCTCGAGCATATTTTCAGCAGAGTTGACTGAGGACACCAGTCCTGCCTTTTTGGCTACTGCAAACGGATCGTAGAGGTAGGTTGCTGGGTTGGATTTGTCATAGTATCCGATTGCTTCGATAAGACGTCTGTAGGCGTAGAACTGAATGATGTGTCATTCATTTTGCAAAGAGATCATCATTGTAAGCAAAATGACGATACGTGGATGAAAATGCAATCAACATGAAAACATACCTCAGTAACCAACCAAGGAGCACTCAGCCAAGTATCCCCCTTCTCAACGAACGGCCTCAAAATATCTTCCCATTCTCTCTTTTCTCTATCCACCACAGTCTCACTTTTATACTCTGAATCTCCCGGAGCCAACACTCCCTTCCTCCCATCTTCCACCTCATCAAATTTAAGATATGTCAATTTCGTCTCTGCAGCATTATCCAACTCGGCTCGCAATTCATTGAAACGAGCCAATGCCTTGGCGAATTCAGGTTTGTTGAACGTCTCCTCGTTTTCTTCGTAGGTGCGTTGCAATATTTCTTTGTTGAGACGTCGTGACATGGTATCGTAAGCCCATGTTCCCGGAGTGAGAGAGAGTAGTGGTTCGGGTATGGGAAGGCTGGGTAGAGAATTGCCCGTTTTGGGATCTGATTTTAAGGCGGCGGTGGACCATGCCATTGCGGAGGTCGCGGGACGAGATGGGTAGGTGTGTGGTGTGAAGGCTTGGGTGGTGGTGAGGCAAGCCAGGAGGACTGCGCCGCTGAGGTACTTCATGGTGCGATGGGGAATGACGAGGAGAGAAGTTGAAACAGATATAAAATCCAAGGACATTTCAAACAAGTTTTAAAGGTAGCGTCGCAAAGGTCTGACCGTCGCCGAGCCATCAAGGATTTCCTCTTCCCGCCGTCGCGACCCATAGCATGGAGATACATGCAGCCACAGCCACAGTCCACCTCAGCAGCTCACCAGTCCACAGCCACCAGCCGTAGATTATTCAAGAGCACAATGATGAACGGCATCCACAGCCTGCACCACCACCACCACCAGCAGCAGCAGCAGCACATCAGCCCAAAAACTAAATCCATCAGAGCAAACTCCCAACAATGGAAAGACAACCTGCGAAATCAATGCCTGAAACGCGCCAAGGACGCTCGTAGAGATTTGCTACTGAAAAGACGGCGCGAGAGAGGACGTGATAGACATGAAATGCTTCAAGAGAGCCACAACACGGGATCTATTGGATATGAAATCCAAAGAGAAGTAATCGATGCTTACAACCAAGAAATGACACTAGATCATCCAGATGATGAGGATTCAATGCATCTAGTTGCTAAATCATTAGTGGAGAAAGAAATACAGCGATCAATGCTTGATTTGGATCATTTTCATTTGCAATCACGACATTTGAATGATGATTCACTTGATATTGACAACAGTGAGACTAAGCTCGTTTCTTGCAGCGAGGATACTTTGGAATCCAAGCAGGAATATGTAGAGTTGCTGTCACGAGAAGGTGATGAGAAGGAAACGTATAAAATGACACAGGTGGATTATGTAGAGTTGTTACATGATGTTACTCAAGAATTGGAAAGAGTAGGTATGTGATGATTGATATTGTACTTACTTGGTTTTTGCCCATCTATTATTGCACTTAAACAGTCGAACTCATCAGAAATCATCATATTTGTACAGATGAAATATTTGAAGAAGAGTCATGGGAAATAGAAAGATTAGAGGCTATGAAACGTGAACAGTTATTACATGGAGTTGATGACTGCAATGATTGGTGAATGCCAATATATCTATTGTATTGTTAGAGTACTTATAATCAAGACTCTGGCACGTGGCCTTGGCTGGAATGCTCCTTGCGCAGATCATCACTAGCTTTGAGACCTCCGTTCTTATTCAGGTTGTAGAGGCTTTGCCATCACGAAAACTCATTACGCTCATCTTCGTGAAGACAAGTCGGTAGAGTCACGGACAAAGAGTTTAGTTTCACTGTTGCTGACGAATAGCTTCCCGTCATCAGATTCAACAAACTCTTTTGATTCACTTGCTGGGAGGTGCCTTGTACTCGGAACTACAGACTTTCTGTAAGTTTGACGGAAACTTGGTGATGTGTACGGGCGGTTTAGCATTGCAGTGGTGCCTCTTCGAATGCCTTGTGTTGCATATTGTACTTCCTTCAGTGGAGCGGTCGCCGTTCTGGGACGGCCATGAAGATGGTAGCTGATGCGCTGGGAGCCTTTTGGCTTGATAACAGGTGTGACAGAAGAACGTGACAACCTGGTGTGCGCATTTTCTGATGAGTGTTTGCCTGTTGCAGAAGCATCGCACTCAATAGCTCTGTTTTCGGCAATCGCAGCTCGTAGCGAGGTGCTGCTTGGGATACAAGCTTCCGTTGACGTGTTGGTAATGGCATGCCATAGCTCATTAACTGTGTTCAGAATCTTGTCGATCATTTGTTCTGAGTGCTCAAGACGCTGGAACGTGAGATCGGCTGGAGCCTTGCCTTCGAGTTTCTTGTTTATGACCTCAGTCTTGGATGAAACAGAGACCATGCGTGGTCAAAATGAAAACTATTAAATGTCTTACCTTAGCCCTTTGCAGTCCAAAATACCTTCACTTGTAGAGTTTAGGGAAGGGCCGCCGAGCTGAGCACTAATCAGTTCGTTTCTAGCTGCGCCATATCGGATTTGTCCGCTTTGCTCTCCTTCAGAGAGTTAAATAAACCATAAAGTGCGTTTGCCACGTTCTTGAAATCGCCAACAATGCATCTTTGATATTGTCGACCAATGCTTTTACTTTGACTGCGATCTTCTCCTCAACCTCAAAGAAACTGACTTTGTCGTTCAAATCGCATTCAATCTCTTCCATTCTACTCTTCATTGTGGTCATCTGATCAACTTGTCCTTCTTTTGCTCGTCCACCCAATTCATGACCCGAACAATTTCCTCGTTTACATGATCATCCATCAGATTCATCCTCCCTGCTTGTCCAATCAACGTCTTTCCGTGCTCAGCGGTGACCTCGTTTTGCTGATCTACGAAGAGGTCCAAGCTTATTTGGCCATCCACATCGACTTGCGGTGATGAAATTTGAATTCTACCAGGTAGCTCCTTGATCGATGTAACCAGGTCCTCCATCTTTGTTTCATTCTTGAATGTTTCTGCCTCAAGGTTGATCAATTCTTGACGAGCGAATGAGTCATCCTGGGCATTCGATCTCTCTTCAAGATGTCCAACCCGAGTGCTCAAAGCGTCAACCTTGGCATTCACCTTGGAAATAGAGGTTCTAACTTCGTTCAATTCACCTTCAATCTTGGTAAACATGCCATGCAGACTGAGAAGTGCATTGTTGTGGGCTCTACTGACATTGATGAGCTGAATAGCGGGACCAATGATTTAGATGAGTTGTTTCGAATTCAAACAGCAGATTAGGAATGATCTCACAGTGCTTTCGTCGACGATTATCTTGGGATGGTTTTGGATCGGTTGAGTTGGTACATTGATGCATAAATACATAAAAACATTTTCTACTCCAAGTCGTCCTCGCAGCAATTCTGTTGTTGAACCTAGTAGCTTTACTACATGAACATTGATGCCGCCGCCGTTTAGCTTGAAAACAGGAGACTAATTCAAGGCCCTTCTTTGTGACAATGCTCTGCTGGACCAAGCTGGACGCTGGACACGCAAAACTGCCTTTAGCCTTTATTTGATTTTTATTTCATAACATTAGTGTTGAATGAGCCTGATTTTGGAGTTTTCATATTATGCTTCGATCCTTATGAGAACAGTCGCCACCATCCACATTTTCATCACGGTTGGATACATTCACATAGAAAATCTTGTTTAATGAATCACACTTTCACTTTCACTTGGGACACAAATTATATCACAATTTCAGTTGAACTTTAACCTGCAAGTTCGAGCTATCATTCTGTACTGTCATCATTTTTTGGCTTTGGATCATCAGAGCGGGCAGGGGCGGATCCAAAGTGTTGCTGCTGCAATGCAAGGTATTGATTCAATAATAACGCATCATGCAAATTCACTTGCTGACTGAGGGAGGCCAATCCAGGTGGAGCAGCTGCCAAAGTGCTTGGCTGCGTTTGATTTGTCACGTTTCCAGATGTTGAAAGCTGTGTGGCACTGGGTGGAGCTGGGCTTTGATTGGCAGCTTGTGACGGAAGCTGTTGTTGAAGCTGCTGGGATGCAACGAGTTGGCTCAGCAATGCTCCTTCAGATAGACTTCCGAATTGTCCAAACGCAGGTATGCCAAATCGGTTGCCTATCCCATTGACCCCAGGAAAAGCTGCTTGAGCAAGAGCGAGCCTCGGTTCGTACATGACAATAGAATTCACCAGTTGTTCGAGGAGACGATCCCTTGTTTGCAATGCTTCAGATTCCCGAAGAATCGTCAAAAGGCGATGTTTGATATTCACTCTTTCTGCGTTGACACCAATTATGATCTCTTCCTTGTTGATGCTCTCGTGGCCCTGTTGTTGAAACATGTTGAAGACTTGAGCAATCTGTTCAGTGGTCATTGAACTAAATGCTGTTGCTTGGCCCGCCGCTAATAGCGGACTTGCTAAAGTTGGAGCCGCAGAAGAAGTGGTCTCTGTCACTTGATGTTGCACAGCAGCTGATGGCTTCTTGTCGCCATTATCAGGAGACGAGCCTGCATTACCAGAACACATCATGGCAAGCTCTTCCTTGTAAAAAATCTCCATATCTCTCTTGTATCTTTCTGTGTCTTTCTTTGCCATCTCATCATATAACGCGAGCTGAACATTATGGTTGAATGGCGGTTCAGTCAAGAGCTTGTGAGCATGCAAAGAGTCATATTCCTCACCTCTTCCGGTTTGATTTCTCTCCATCGTTGCCCAATGATCCGTCCAATATCTTGAAAGCTCATTTTATTGCCATCCTCTCCTTCAGAATTGAGGATTTTACTGCGTTCTTCACGAAAGAAGTAATTGTCTTCGGTTGCCAGAGCAACGCAATGTGAGTTAGTTTGGGTTTGGGGGCATAGCGAGGGGTGGGGTCCTTTCAAGGATGAACTCACATGCAGACATTGGTCTCTTTGGCTTTGGCAGTGGATGGTTTGACTTCTTCTTGTTGTTTGAAGATGACATGGTTGCAAAAATGTGTGATAGTATTGGATAATGACAGTTTCAGTTCATGCAACATTATAGCATCCGTAGATCGCCAGGTATCATTGGAAGTGTGGTTCTATTTTTTGCTTTTGGTCCGCAAAAACATGATGAAACAAAAGTGTGATGATTGACTATGATGTGGAGGTCGAATCGCTTGTGGTGGAGGATCTTGGAGCATATTAGGTGTTGTGCTGTCGGTACATGCACATTGCTAGATGAGCAAAACTGCTTGGATCCTTTTTCTTCAATCTAGAGAGAGAGTTCTTTTCAAATCGTTTAAAATCTCTGAATGACCAACGAACAGTAAAGACGAAAGAAGAACGTGTCAGAATAAAACTGACAGGTAATTGTATGTAAATGACCATAACTGTACCTACATTTCACCCATAAAAATCTGAAAGCCTCTAGATGATGAGTTCTATTGCTGTAGCAGAAATAATATGCCTTTGTCCTTCTAGTGATGTGTAATCAAAGCATGCTGATTCCTTTTCTTGTAGGCAATATGCATGACTATCTTGTTGGTGATGGTGATGTTCATTTTCTCTTCTCTCTGCCGTTGAGCTCTCTCACTGCGACTTTCCTATGTTGGGCGTTTTTCTCTGTGAATCATGGTGTATCTTCCCGTTTCTCTGAAAATTATTCTGCAAATCTTAATTGAAATTATATCTCTGCATTTCCAGACAAGCAAAGCTCTGGTCGATCAGTGTATAATGAGATGACGTGGAGCAGCTCATTCTTTTTCGGGGCCTCCATGTTAATGTTTACCAGGGCCGTGCATATGTTGTAATACTCAAAATCTTGTTCATTGCCACAGCCACATGATCTCAACATACAAAGCTTGAAATTCCTGCACCTGTGCAACAGCAACAAAGCAACTGAGTTTTATATAAGTCAAATGCATCAACTTCTCAGAAACCTTTGAAACAGCTGGCCAGGCCAGTCTACTTGGCATATGTAGTAAACCACATGACCACATGCCAGCCATGAAGATCTTCAACCTGCTGCAGAGGAGTGTTCAGAGTTTCTGGTTCTGGGTACATCTGTCCGGCTAAATTTACTGGAACACAGTATTAAGTACTGTATATACCTA
>JALLPI010001328.1:0-10420 GCA_036939935.1 Cyclotella atomus
CTTTGTATCACTCAAGAGGATCCTCCAACACTAGTTTGTTCAATCCATTGACGTACAAATACCTCTTATTTGCACCTAACTGATACGCAGTTTTAGGGTCGAGGTTTCACGCCGCTGGAGGCCATTCCGAATACATTTGAGCCTTTGCTGGTGTTCTTGGCGCTACCGCCTATTTTCATAGGCAAGCTCTCTTCGTAGACAACTATACCAACTTAACTGGAGCAGTACGAGCTGAGCGGTGTGGTACCTATACTTAAAAGCCTTTCCTTCTCGCTCGCTTTGCACCAGCGAGTACCGAAGTAGTATACTCTACAATACATCTTGGTCACAAAGACAGAAGACAGTACCAAAGTAGTATGATGATGGTACAATACTTCTTGATCCTTCTTGGCAGATAAATAATGCATGATGCTGATCTTGCAGACATGGGATGATGATGTTACAGATCTCGGGGCCAACCGTAACATTTGGATAGAATGGAGGTACCTGCATAATACTTTTGGCGTTGTGGGGTTACTTTCCTTGTCTACAGAGGCTACATTAGAAATAGGTTGTGTTGGCTGCCCATTACAGGAACCATTTCATCCCATGGGGCCGCTGCTAACAACACATTGCTGGTTATGATCCTTTTGGGAAGTGGTGGACAAATACCGGCTCACCTTGGAGATTGATTACAAAGACATCCCACTTCCTCATGAGAACAATGTCACCATCACTTCTATTGCAATTAGTCAAGGATTTTGCGATGATGAATTGCTCAGCATAACGCGATGCAGGTTGGCGTGCTGTAGTGTTTTCTTGTCTGATATAACTGGAGCAAATGGTAGACATTTACCGTCCTTTTACAGACTATACTTTCCCACGTGAACAACCATCGCAACAAGACTGGGCGGTGTGGCAGAGGCTTTGGAGTAACTACTGCTATGCAGATGGCTCTCTACCTTGCTCTCTTGGTAAATCCTACTCATTGAAGGTGGGAATGGTTTTATCATCCTGACCAAGGTGTAGTTGTTCAGGGGGTCAGTGACAGATTCTGGGCATATAGACCCTGCTTAGACGACGGGATGATTTTGACGCCTGCTTCAAATTGTTACGGCCGGGTCGATGAGTGGACAACACAGTCAAAGCAGGGATTTCAACCAACCACAATCAGGGTGGACGTCGCAGACATTGTGCATCTCTCTGTCAGTCCAGGTCTTAATCAGCAGGATAGCATGACAGAAGAGGAGTTTTGGGCTTTCTTGCAAAACTGGGGTGGTGACTGGTTGTGGGATCATGTCTATAGGCCTTTTGGGATAGATGCTCTGGTTGATTCGATTGCGGATGGTACAGCGGTGTTAGTCACAGACGGTTCGTATAGTTGTAAGATTTGCTCCAATATTGACGGCGCGGGCTGGATGATTTATTGCAGAGCGCATCGTAAAGTGGTGTTTAAAGGGTCCTTTTATGAGTGATGTGGTAATGCTGGTTCATAAAGAGGTGAATTATTGGGATTACTGGCGGTGCATATGATGGTTCTAGCTGTGGAGAACAGCAGGGTCATGCGGATTGGTGGCTTGTGATAACCTTGGTGGGCTTAATAAATCACGTGAGCGAGGCGCAAAAAGATCTTGCCTGGCTTTAAACATGCGGATATCTTGCGGTGTCTCCGACGCGTACAGCATGCTGCACTCCGTGTCACGTTGCAATACAAGCACATGTATGGCCATCAAGATAAGCACAAGAAGTGGGAACAGATGTCTCTTTTAGAACGGTTAAACTACAAGTGTGATTTCATGTGGAATTATTAACTACACAGAGACAGTAAGCACTACCCGTCAACATCTACCGTTGGGGTCAGCTGCACTTTTCCATAACAGGGTGAAGATCAGTGGGGAATGTGGCCAAGAGATACGATTTCAAATTGGCAAGGTGGAGGCACGGGAATTCTATATCACACAACTTGGCTGGTATGCTATGGCTGTTGATAATGTAGACTGGGAATCCCGCGACAGTGCTCTTAATGGCAAGCCAGATATGTTCAAGATGTGGTTGTTCAAGCAGTCGTCATCTTTCTGTGCTACAGGGAAGATATGGGTAGATGGTTTTGCTCCGAACACACCTCGTGCCCAAACTGTAACTCGCCGGATGAAGATGCTGGGCATCTCCTGCACTGTCGAGACCCTGGCCGTTTCAGTCTCTTTCGATCGGAAGTCAACAAGCTTGCAGCCTGGTTGCAACAGTCTCATACGGATCCAACTTTGGCGACAATTCTCACGGATTATATTCTATCACGCGGCGCAAAGCGGCTGGATGCATTGGACCTACCATCACAATTCCACCGCTTTGCTTTCTCACAAGACATGATAGGTTGGGATAACTTCATGCTCGGAAAAGTGTCGCTGTACCTTCGACCCATTCAATATAGCCATCTTTTGTGCTTGCCATCTATGCTCGCGGTTGATGACTGGATGAAGAAGTTTATTGATCAACTGATTCACATCGTGCACGGACAATGGATCTATTGGAATGTATCAAAGCACCATGAGACACTTGGCTCAATTTGACTGACAGAGCGGAGACAACTGTTGCTTGAGATAGATCGACTTGCCTCATTAACACTAGAGGAAGTACCAGAGGAGAGCAAATTCTTCCTAGAAGTTGATTTTGCAAGACTGGTTACAGGAGAAGTTACCACACAACACTATTGGGTGCATGCGGTCAAAGCAGCGGTGGTTGCTGGTAGACGACGCACCTTTCTAGCACGACGGAGGAGGGCGACTTCCTCTGGTCGCCGCCCTGGTTTATCTGACCGAACACCCATTCAGTACAGTGTTGCAGACGACACTTCTACTGCCTCCGGCTTGACGGGTTTCAAACACGCACATGGCGGCTCAGATTCACTGGATGACATGTCCAACAAACGCCGCCGTCCTGATTGATTATGTTCCAGATCCTTCAGGAATTATCTCATTATCATGACGTGCTGTGACGCAACTTAAACTGTCAGCTGCCGGCCTGCTTGCGCCGAAGAGTAATTTAGTTATGCTGTCGCCCCTGGCGGCCATGCTGTGCATCGAAACATTGGCATTGAAAGATCCTACGGACCACATTTTTATTTTTAGTTAGACCTAAATGTGAATTAATACGTATTTATTTATTTATTTATTTATTTATGATGTTACATTCATAAATTTTCCAGATTGAGATCAGTATGCAACATGGAAGTTTCTTATGCACACCTCGGTCATCACAGTGGCCAGTATTCGACGACTTCAATGCTATTTCTCGGCTGGCTCCAGGCGATTTGGCATTTGTCAAGAGATCAACTGACAAATTGCAACCTGCATTTGTGGTGGAAACTTCAGCTGCGCAAATGTCCATCAAGTTTCTTGTGGATGACAAACACACCAAACGATTCCTGCAAATAAGTGGGCGAGATTCATTCACCTTGCAGAAACAAATAGATAATGAAGTCTTCCAGAAAGATGGGCAAGGGAATTGAGTCAGGACCATTTGAAGACTGTGCTGGTAAAGAAATGAAGCCTTTACTGAAGTCTCAAAAGCTTGAAGACTCGAGCTCGAGGGAAGCCACAAAGGATTTGCCTTCTTGCTTCGCTCTATTTGACGAGGAGCCAAATGATACTGTACTGGACCAACCAGCATCTAGAAGGTTCTATAGATCTGTATCAAATGAATCTCACCAACGTCCCTTTCTATCTGCACTTGCTTCAATCAATCGCAATCGCTCCAGCAGATCTTCTGTAGAATGGGCCAATAAATCTTCACACCAATGATCAAGTTATGAATTCTAAGAACTTCGATGTCGCAAACAGTGAACTCAGGTACTAATTTGTATTGTAAAAACCAATGCAAAGTAGTGCAATGACCATACAATTAGCAGAGATCTTTCACCCAGCTCTCGTTTTTGCAGACCGAGGACTCAGGTCAATCGATGCTAGTGCAGACATAAAAGCACGTTGGTGGGTATCATTCGATGCACTTCTTTTGAACTTGGGTTCTTGATCTTTGCAGATACTAGCATCTTGCGCTGTACTTGTTTGTTTCAAACTTGGGAAACTTCCCTCGGGATCCATTGGAGTGACAGGAAAGTGAACAAGACGAATTAACTTTGTCCATTTACTAGCTGGGATTGTTTTCGTGTGTCCATCAATATCGAGTAAAAATTTGATCCACTTCTCTTCATAGACGTAAGTTGGTGACACTGCTACCACAACAGCAGGCTGCCATTCGCCACTTGTTCTTTTAACAAAGGCAAAGTCATTTGGAGCTAGCTGTGCAATCTCATCAAGCGCTTTGAATGTCTTCAGGAGATGGTGCTTTTTGGTATCGTCTCGACAATGACAAGCTCTGTTGCACGAGTTGATATCCATGATAAGTGTAGTACTTTATAACTTAGCACATGGCCAAGAATGGCGTTGTGTGCGCTGTGTTCATTATTTGAGTTCGTTTGGTTGAATTGAAATGAGCACTGCCCTGCCCTTTTTAAGGCGGGGTTCTCATTTCAACCAACATCTCAATCTGTAGATACGAAATAGAGTACCGCCCATTACCGGATTGTGATGGTGGTGTCGCAGGTGTCTCTTTCTTTACCGCTGTGTTTGTACTCTTCCTCCTGGACAAGCTGCAGCCTCGAGCAAAGAGACACAGTCCAACCTCGCCTGACAGGTTTTTCATTGTAAATGATTGTTTTCAAGAAAAACACTCGATTTTCTTCGTCGAGAAAAGCTTCGAGACGCTCAGAGGTTCGCTCATTTAATTCTGCAACAAACGCTCAGACGTAGGTTACCAGAATGTCAGTTCTTTGGGATTGGTTCTATAACCTGCTGGCTTCGTTTGGTAAGTGCAGTCGCTGGAGTATGTGTCATTTGTCATTCCGAGTCTCTTCGCTCAGCTTCCGCTGTCGTTTAGGGCTGTATCACAAGAATGCAAAGATCCTCTTCCTTGGACTTGACAATGCAGGAAAGACTACTTTGTTACGAATGCTAAAAGACAATAGAGCTGTATCAGCAGAACCAACAATACATCCAAATACAGAAGAATTGATCGTTGGCCAACTGAAACTCAAAGCATTTGATCTCGGAGGACACGAGACGGCAAGGCGACTGTGGCAGGACTACACAACTACAGTTGATGGAGTGGTATTCCTCGTAGATGCAATTGATCGACAGAGGTTTCCAGAGGCAAAGCGCGAGCTCGATAATCTACTTTCGAGTGACGAGCTTCGCGGAGTCCCGTTCTTGGTTCTTGGTAACAAGATTGATATGCCTTCGGCAGCTTCAGAAGAAGAATTGAAATATGCATTGGGTCTGGTGGATACGTACGGCAAAGATGTGTCGTCGCAGTTTCATGAGAATGATTGTGGCGCATGTCCTATTGAGGTATTCATGTGCTCGGTCGTGAGACGAATGGGTTACAAGGATGCATTTCAATGGCTGTCTAATTTCCTTAACTAAAGCTCGACCTGCGATCGCATTAAGATAGCGAGCTCAACCGAGACTTTTACGCTGCCTTTCGTTTGCCCTTCTTTCTTGAATTCTCATCTCCGGTGAAAAGTCCAGTAAGCATTGTCAACAGAGCCAACACAATGGCATACAGCAAGTTGAAGAGTGCCGAGGCGAAAACTCCAAGACTGTGTAATACAGACATCTCATCTGCTCGTGCTACAGCACTGTTGGCGTTTGGTTCGGTAGCGGTAGACTTGACTGCAGCAGAGGTATCTACATCATCTTCTGTGCCACTCGACTTCTTTGATTTGCTCTTCTTCTTTTTCTTCTTAGATTTTTGCCTATCTGCTTGATCTTGTTCTTCGTAGCCAGGAGGCGGGCCGATCTTGCTGGTTGCACTCGCAATCG
The DNA here is from genome assembly GCA_036939935.1 of Cyclotella atomus. NCBI lineage: Eukaryota > Bacillariophyta > Thalassiosirophyceae > Thalassiosirales > Thalassiosiraceae > Cyclotella > Cyclotella atomus. The sequence goes on from JALLPI010001328.1 coordinate 5,856, forward strand.
TTGAATCGGCAACACTCCTCGAAGCAGATCCAACAGACTTGTTGTTTGGGACGGGGCTGCTCAGAAAGTTGTCGCGTTGTGATGGTACAAATCTGGGTACCGACGGCCTTCTGACTCCAATAACCGGCTCGTTTTCGTCGTCGCTTCCTTCTTCTTCGCTAGAGCTATCCATAATCATGGCAGAAAATACTGCTCCTCCTTTGGTGCTCTTCGTTTTTGTTGACCCGACGCCCCAGGCATTATTCTTCGCCTTGGATTTCTCCCCTGGCAATATCCACTTCGTACTGCCTCCACCTGAGCTGCCGCCAATAGATCTCGCAGCGGGCTTGGTCGCTCCACTTTTCCTTGCGGCTCTAGCAGCAATCATGTTATCAAATCGATCTCGACTCGCCTGGACTCTCATGGCAAATACCTCTTCGTCCTCAAACCATCCGCAACACGCAGTCTCTAGCCGTTCGATTTCGCTTTCTATATCGTCCATCTCTGACAGGGCAGTAGTTTCTGCGATACTCAGGTAGCGCTGATGAGAAGCTTCCTCTAAAGCCTTCAATGGTAGCAACTTTTTGCGAAGTGTATTAATGTGACTTTCCAGTCGCAATGGGGGTAAAGCACTCTCTGAGTTGATCTCAATACGACTCAATGAATCTTTCCGCGCCAATGCCTTTTTAAGCTGGTCGGCTACCTTGGCACTATTGTCTTCTTTAAGCAGTTTGTTGATTTTCTTCTCGTTCATATCAACCAGTATCTTCTTCACTTCAGCAGTTACATTCCCTTCGTCAATGTGCTTTGAAGCCTCGTTTTGTACATGATCCATCTTTTCTTTCAAATCTGTGGCACAATCATAGAATACCTGTTCCGAGGGATCAAGCTGTTGTCCTATCATTAGTTTGTTTTCAATAGAGGCTTGAATTGTAAGCAGTCCCGATAAAGTTCGTAGACATCGTTTCTTTTGCAGATACGTCGGGCAGTGTTGCGAGAGCAGATTGGTAAAAGTAGACATTGGAGATATGGCAATTTTATAGCCAATTGATCCCTTGGGAATAAGCTCATTTTCTTCAGCAGAATCATCTTGCTCTTCAGCCTCGTCGTCTCCACCGGTGATAAGAGGAAATACCACCACAGTCTTGACATTTTTACCAGTATCGTGCTGAACCTTATAGGTGCCCGCACTCTCAATCACGCATCCGGCACCCTTATCCTCTGTGTAACCACACCCCTTCAATCCATTCACACAGGCAGCCAAGGCACCTTCATCATACTTCGCTCGCGTTGCTTTCCCACCCCCTACAATGAAGGTCAGACGTATCATTTCATTGAGTTGAAATGGTTTGGAAAAGACAGATGACATGATGGTTAGAATGGCTGCAGCGGAGACATGGGAAAAGTCGTAGGTGGTGGATTCTTGTGCTGAAGCAATTTTGGTGGCTAGGCCGTAGGACATGGTGCTTGGTCGCCCCTTTGCCGTTGGATGTTTGTGCAGTACTTTGCAGTTGAGTAATGTCTGGCCAATAGATGTGAAGATGAAAAAGGTTAGATACGCATGTGAATATACATTGAAGCAGTCACCATGATAGAAATAAGTTCATGGCTGGATTGCCAACACATGCGGCTTAGCAGCAGCGATGGACTGGCCTTTATTAGCTTCCCCTACCTCTGTGTTTGTATGAATTGCAATACTCGACCAAGTTTCAGGTTTCAGGTCAAGCTTACCGAAAACTCTGACACACAGCTCGCGACTCTAACAGAAGTGACAGTTCTCGGCTCTGCCAAACAGTCTATCTAAAAGCGGCTCTCCTACTCTATTGGTGAGAGCTGAATAAGGTGGTGCTGCGCGTTGGCCATGTCAGAGGGCTCTCACGTTGTTGATGGCTAAGGCACGTTGGTGCACACCGCCTACGTAAGTACGTGTAAATTATTCGCTGTGTGAGTTTTGGTACTCCTGTTGCCCTTCGTTGTATTACTTAAGCCATTTTTGTTAACACACATAAATAGTGGCTTAAGTAAATAAAGTTCAGTGTTCAACTTCAACAATGTATTTAAAAAGGGAAATAGCAAAAGATGAAAGATGGCGCCACAAGACGTCAGCCAGGGCAAGGCTTCTTTTGAGGAAGCAAGTGCAGCTAGCAAGCCAACATAATACTTCTCCAACAGCGACAATCAATTTTTGAACTGGAGGTTCCATAGTAGGCTGCGAGACGGCATAAGATTTTGGCATGAATGATCATGACGACGTTGTCTTCGATCACTTCGTTGCTGTCATGTTGTTCCTTGATGTGCACCGTCGCTGCATTTAGTCCGTCGCTGCACAGTCGTCGATTCAATACTTACAATGTCGCAGGATTTAGATCCCCGTCTGCTAGAAAAATGCCAATTAGGCCTTCGATGCGATATACTAGACTGTCTCGCTTATTTCTGGATGCATATGAAGAACAGTACAGAAAATATCTGAGTGCTGCCCAGCCAGAGGAGCAGACTGGGCACACTATTGTGCAGAGACAACAGCAATCTCAGACGCAGCAGACTCAAACTAGGCGGCTAAGCTATATGCCTGGAGGGACGCAACAATATCTGCAACAACTTAGTTCACCTGCTCAAGTGAATGCAAATGGCTATGATTACTGTGAAAGTTCTGTAGTAGAGGAAGTGGACAATCCAAATCCATATGCAGACTATTCACAACAAACCTCTGAAGAAGAAAATTCATATGATTTGCAATACCAACAGTATTTAGAAGATATGAGACAGCATATGATGCCTGAAGCTGAAGGACAAGAAGCAGCAGTGAAAATGGAGGCTAAATCACTTGCTACCGACCGGTCTACTGAAATTTCTTCTCGATCAACGGAAGAACAAGCACAGCAAGATCAACACGTACAAGACGTTGAAGAATCATTCCTGCGCACACTCTCTAATGAAGTGAACTACAAAAAGTTTCTGGGTCAATCACCCTTCAGCTTAACAGATATCAACATCCCACTGATCATCCAACGTTTCCTGGACAATATAGAAGATGGGCAGCAAAAGCGCAATGGGAAATTGAAAGGTCTCAATAAGCGTCTTAAACGTGACCAACCTCGAGATGAGCGCAAGACTGTAGTGGTGCTTGGTACTGGATGGGCTGCTCACTCTTTCATCAAGCTAGCCTCGACGTATGACTTGCGAATTGTGGTTGTCAGTCCTGTCAATCACTTTGTGTTCACGCCCATGCTGGCGAGTGCTGCTGTAGGGACTGTGGAGTATAGAAGTATGACGGAGCCTATTCGAGTAACTAATCCTTGTATTGATAATTATGTGGAGGGGAGGGCTATTGGTGTCGACGTTGAGGGGAAGTGAGTTATAGTATTTGCTGTGCTTTTATCGTTAGAACCGGTTTGGTTTATGCAATTGATTCATATGCTGTTCTCTTATCTCTCACAGAAGAGTGGCAGTTCAGCTATCATCATTTTCAACGGTGACGGGGGCCTTTAAGGGCATTGCCTCTTCGGCACCATGTCGTCTTGAACCCGAACCAGTGTTGACTCATATAATATACGACGAAGATGACGACGGTGCAATCAAACGAGATGAAAGCAAAGGTGCCGGTACAGCTATCGAACTGAGCTACGATTACTTGCTTTGCGCTGTTGGTACTGCATCCCGAAGTAGTATTGTACCAGGTGCCAAAGAGCATTGTTTTAATCTCAAGACTAGCCAAGATGCCAAACGCTTAAGGACGGCTATTGGTGAAGCATTGGAATTTGCAAGTCGTCCAGATGTACAAGAGTTTTACTACGAGGATGAAGAGATGCAGATGCAGGCGACTGCAGAGAGGAGGAGAAGAGTCCGAATTGCTATTGTTGGTGGTGGTCCAACTGGAGTCGGTGAGTACAATAGTATTATTTCTTACGATTATTTTCGAAACAACATTGAGAATTCTAACTGAAATCTGTAAATATGTGTAGAGCTGGCGGGTGAAATAATGGATTTCTATGCTCAAGTGTGCGGTGCGCCAGATGGAGCATTCCAACGGTTAAAAGATGATGTATCCATCATCTTAATCCACGGAGGGCCAGATCTGTTACCAGCGATGGATGTGGAATTGAGACAGAAAGCTTTAGATTTATTACACTCCCAAGGTGTTGAGGTCAGATTAAATACTCGTCTTCAAGAGGTAGGAAGGGATTATGTAACAATACTTGAGAAAGGAAGTGACAGAGAAGAAACAATACCTGTTGGGGTGACTGTCTGGGGTGCGGGTAATGCTCCAGTGCCGTTTGTTAAAGAACTTTTGTCCCAATTGCCGGAATCTGCTGTAGGTACTGCTGGTCGTATAAAGGTTGACAAATGGCTTAGGTGCCCGACTTACTCCAAAGAATCGTTTGGGTCGATACTAGTTCTTGGCGATGTGGCATGCTTTGAGGAACAGTCCAAGTATGAATCGGAACCGCAAACTTTACCGCAAACAGCTCAAGTAGCAGGACAGCAAGGAGCTTATGCAGCAAGATTACTCAACCGTGGTTATAATCTACAACAGACACCACCCAAGCTTCCAGAGTTGTCGTCAAACGAAGCAGCATCATTGCTGC
>JALLPI010001329.1:0-10412 GCA_036939935.1 Cyclotella atomus
CATCAGCTCGTTCCTTGCATGCCATTTTGTGCCGAGGGCGATGCTCAATTTGGCAATCTCTGCCGCAATACTTCACGTTCTTACATGCAGCACATGCCTTCAGCTTGGCCTCTATCTCCTCCTCTCTTTGCCGCAGTTGGTACAGGCTGCGGCTACTTCTTCTGCCATCGATGTCAGTCGCTCTATGAGCTTTCTTTTCTCCTCATCTCACATCTTATCGCTACGTACCTTGTATTCAATAGATGAAAAGCAAGAAACTCGATAGGTATTTCCTTATCACATTCTCAGACCGCAGACCCAACATCAGCTCTTCTCCGACGTCTCTTGTTCACATCATAGAGCCGTCGGATCTAACATGCTCTAGACTCAAACAGCCAATCAATGAATCGATCCGACGACGAAGCCCCACCAAACCAACGACGTCACCGTCACTGTCATCAAGCTCCTCCAAACGTGCAGCAGGACGCGTTGCGACGATTGACGTCCAATCGGAATGCGGCCTCGTTCGTTCCCTCTGCCTCTGCCTCGGCTGCTGCTGGGAGCTCTGAAGCGAGAGGAGGAGCTATCGCTGCTAGCATGGCTTCTTTGGATGAAGAGTCGGATGATGGACATGTTGCCGAGGTGAGAGATTGATAGCTGTGTTTAATTGTGGATTTACTTTATTTCTCTAGAGTATATGAATGTGAGACGATTGATGGCTGACGTCAGGGCATTATCGAATGTTAATGTGGTGTCAAACAATCCTCCTGCTTAGACTGTACCAATGGTCTTCATTCACCTGAAAATATCAGTTGCATCTTGTTGCATCACAATATTTTTTTATGCGATAAGTTATAAGCTGATGATTTGCCAATCATTCTTATTGATGTTCATTCACGTGAAGTTATCAGTTGCATCACAATATTTTTATGAGTGTCGCTGTGATGCTAAGGTTTAATTGTTTGCTTGATCGAGGGCTTTTGCTGCTGTGAACTTCAAGACATACTATACAAGTCAATGATTGAGTTTTACCATTTGCCAGTTTCAGTTGTATTTCTTGTCTGTCAGCAGTCACAACTCTGGAACTTGATTGTCATGCTCTAACCTTTCTACATTTATCTCAATATATACAGCATCGATCGGCATCAGCTCCATCATCTGTTTCTCATTCCAACAACAATGCAATCCAGCCATCCTCTCGTCATCAATACCATCAATACACATCATCACGTCCAACCAATCCATCATCCATCCATCAAAAACCTAAATCCTACGATTCCACCACCAACAACAATAACATGAATCCAACACCCTCCTCCAAAGAAGGATGGACAATCCTAACACCATCACCCCATTCACCATCCCTACCACCCTGCCAACGCTCCCTCCACGCTGCAGCCGTAGTCAAAGACTCACTCTACGTCTTTGGAGGGTACGATGGTCAAAATCGCGTCAATGATTTTTATCAATACCATTTTCCATCTGGAATATGGAGAGAGATTGTCACAGTCGGTGGTAATGTTTTAGTTGGTGGGACACATGCTTCTTTTGGTAATAACAATAATCAAGGAGGTGGGAATCATGCCGATATGGCTGCTGTGGGTGGAGCCAACGGTACTAATAATGCTGCTGGATGGAATAATAACAATGCCTCTCGTCAACGACTGCCTAGTGGTAATAACATCACCGCAACGGGGAATGTACCCACCCCCAGAGATAGACATGCGGCCGTGGTACACAATTCGACATTTTACATATTTGGTGGGTTCGATGGTACCAGTCGCGTATCGGATTTGTATGGGTTTGATGTCGATCGATTGGTTTGGAGGGAGGTACGACCTGCCGTTGTTGGGAATGGGCCTCCCATGGATGACGATGACAGAGGTGGTGGTGTCCCAGCTGCAGTTGTTGGGAATCATAATAATAATCGAAGAATTGTGGGATTTCAGAATAATAATATCGTGGATGCCGGGGGTGGAGGTGTCGATGGGGGGAATAATAATGTCAATGTGCAGGGTTGGCACAATCATGTGAATCATAGAGGGAGAGAGAATGGTCTTGAAGTGGATTTTCATCAAGAGCCTATACAACAGCAGCATCAGCATCAACCTCCGTCGCCGCGTCATTCTCATTCGGCTGTAGTTTACAAGGATGGCATGTATGTGTTTGGTGGATATGATGGATCGTATCGCAGTGACTTTCACGAGTTTGACTTTGTCCGCAGTACGTGGAGGCCGGTGTTTGCCAGTGGTAGAACTCCCAGGGCTAGGTATCGTGCTACCGCTTGTGTTCATGAGGATATGATGATTTTGTTTGGTGGTCATGATGGGACTAGGCATCTTTCAGGTGAGAATAAGGTTTGGTGCATGTCAAGACTGCAGATGCTTGATAACAATCTACTCACAATGTTGACTTCTTTATTGTAGATGTCCATACCTTTGACTTCCTGGCACAGAATTGGAGTCTGCTCATGACGGACGGAGTGCCTCCTCTACCAAGGGATTCTCACGTTAGTGTTGTCTACAAGAATTCAATGTATGTATTTGGAGGTGAGGTCAATGTTTGTTGAAAGTTGATTCATTGTACATAAATAGGAATTTAACATATCGCAACTCATCTGCTCGTAAGGTTCAACCGGATCGGCAATGAATGATTTGCACGAGCTGACGTTCCCTACACCGTCAGAAGATCACATGACAACCGATGCATTTGCAGCTCCAGATTACAGTACTATTGCTGGATCTACTGCTACTTTTCACGACGAGGGCGGAGAAGCAATTTCCATTGCAAAGTGGCGACAAATCCCACCAGTTCCAGGAGGAGGCATTGCAGTGCATCGTTTTTGTCACGTGGGTACTGTCTACAACGGGTCATTCTATGTCTTTGGAGGTTATGATGGCAGCAGTCGACTCAACGACTTTTGCAAATACGATCTTGCATTGGATGACCTATTTGATACTACGGTGCCACCTTCTACGCTATTGACAGATCTTCAATCGTTCCTTTATGATGAAGGCTGCCTATCAGTGTCTGACATTACAATTATGGTTGAGAATATCCCTATCCGATGCCATAAGATTATGCTGATGCGTTGCCGTGAGTAAACAACCTGATGTATCTTGTAACCCAAAGTCACACTTCTAACTCTTTGTGCAAACTTTACTCCAGCATATTTCAGAGCGATGCTCCTGAGTGATATGGCCGAGTCAAACCAATCCATCATATCGGTTGAAATAGTTAGTCATCATATCTTCATGTCTGTCTTGGAGTATCTTTATACCGACGACGTGGATATCCAGTTGGATGAGGCGATGGAGCTGTTTGTTGCGGCAGACCTGTTTGGTATTCCACGATTGCAATCAATGTGCGAGAGAAAGCTGCTAGAGAGCATCTCTGTCGAGAATGCAGCGACAATATTTTACGCAGCTGATGTTCACTCGGCGATCTCTTTGAGGAATAAAGCATTGGGGTATGTCCTTTCTCATTTTGAGGCAGTTTCAAAGACATCTGCTTTCGAAGATATGGCTAGGTGCAACGTAGAGTTGGTCTTTGAGATTCTTAAGAACCGTTGAGTTCGATGTAGTGTAGTAAATGAATGTAGTAATGTAATATCGAGCAAACAAAACTTTTGTAGTGCTACAACAATGTCAACTCTAATTGTTACAACAGCACCCTTCTTCTGTAGAATAGGACATATGCTGACGGAGACACAATTCCATGTGCATCGACTTCGCTTACATTCTCATCGTCAAATTCACACCAATTACTTTCCATGCCAAACTCGTTAAAGCGCCTTGCGTAAGCTGTATAATGCCCGTAGCCTAGCCGACCATAATGATTGGTCACCCCAAACAAATCGTAAATATTTGGAGTCTCCTCGTCAACGAGTTCGGTACGATAATTTGAACCAGAACCAGCCGAGGGATCATATGCACAGTGCCTCTTCATATCAAAGCCATCAATGGGAAACTCAACCAACGTTCCAATCTTGTTTCGATCGAATGAATTCCTGTACTCAAATCGCTTCAAGTGTATAATGAGCATGTTTGGGATCTTCCATAAGACTACCGTCTTCATAGCCTTTACATGCTCTTTGCATTGCGGGCAATACCACATATTATCATCATCCAATCGCTCTGGCTGAGTAAACGATTCGAAGCATTGATCCAGGGTCACTGAACTGCCTTCGTGCATCCGATTCACACGATTTTTGTACTCGGCTGTTGAGTTGTGGTTCATGATCATCAGGAAATTACCTGCATAAATCTGAGCACTCTTATCGAAGTTATCAGTATTGGCGACGAGATCAGAATACTCCATTGCGAAGAACGCAAACTGGACATAACGGGTCATGAAAGTATTAGTTACAAGGCAAGAGAGTGAGAAGTTGGACTGTGATAATATTGTGTACTGTGCTCACCTTCTCTTTTTCTTTGAGGCTCATGAGATCCGCAACCTTGTCATTTGATGTCGCTGAAAGTATGGATGTGCTTCCACCAGTACGCAATTTGCGATCGTTCCGACCCGACGCATCTGTAACACGAACCCGTAGACACGATTTGACCTTGATTTGGAATGAGCTGGGATCTTCATCTATGTCCTTGTGATTTATCATGACAAATGGCTTCACGTACTTCCACAGCTTTTCATACAGTTCACAACATTTGATATCACGATCTATCGAGGTCAGTATTGGCAAACCAAAAACACCGGAATCAGTTCTATGTATGACCACTGCATTGACTTTACTGGTGTCCGCAAGAGGCGCAGTCTCGTAGGCAACGAGCAAGTCTTCGTTTGTCAATGACGAAACGCTTGCATCCTCCCTGTTGGTCAAGGGTAATGGATGAAAGTAAGAACTAACGCACGCAATGTTAAGCATGGGTTGCAACTCAGGACCATACCTGTATAACTGATTGATTAGACATTTCTCAATGACGACATTGCAAATGCTTAATCGCGAGGCTGGGATTCCTGACATACTGCCCAGTGCTGAGATCAAATCGCTCACTGTGCCCGTTTGTGGAACTGAGACACAGTACCTAACAGGCAGTGGCTCTTCGTCCCCCGGATCCCTCATGAGAACGATAACAAAGTCCAGTTTTGAAACGCGAGGTATTTCGAGTGTAATGTGGTTGAAGGTGTCTGAAGTGAGATGGGTTGGCTTTGTGAGTTTATGAAACTACATCACAACATTAGCGACATGCTAGAATGACTCTCACCAAATGTAACTGATATTGTTTCACACTTTGGACAGACACATGTACTTTTGTACATTCCATAAAAGTTCTCAAAGATGTAGCTCGAGTTGCGTAGCAACATGGCGTCCCAAGTCTAGATAACATCACGCGTTGTGTTAGCATATTTTCATCAAAAATACCTAGCAATGCATCACATACTATTACAGAATATCTCACCTCAGCACCACACACTGTAAGTTTCCTCCCCCTATCAACATCCGGCATCTCCACATATGGAGGATTACGAATCATATTCAAATCCTCATGCAATGCATCCAACAGGTACGATAGAAACTCCGCCGAATCCTGCTGCTGCACACCGTAAAACTGCGGTGCGAACAATTCAATCGCTCGTTTGAGTATTGTGGGGCTTAGACTGCTGTGCTGGTGACCGCCCATCCACAGGTCTTTCATCAGGGTGGCGTAGGCATTGGCTACCTTGCCTCCTGTTCCGTTGATGTTGTTTTCGTTGAGGCACGTGAAAAACTGATTGGATAGGAATAGTCTTGTCAATGGTGTGACATGGCTCATGCACTAATGTTTTGTGTGTTTCAAAAGAGGCAACATGAGGAATGGATTAGCACGGTACCATACATCATTATTTGTAAACGAACAACTCAACTCTCCTACCTGAACAGCCGCACTCATGAAACAAGTATTCCCCAAATTATTCAACCCAACTCTTCCCCAAACATTCATTTCGGGAACCAATGCCTTCTTCGCTGCCAATGCCTCATTCTGAAACTTTTGCTTCATTAGACTCCAGCAGTGATTCTTGTGATAGGGCCAATGGGACTGGATCGAAAATATAGCATTCGTTAGAACTAATATTGACCTTGTGTGCACATTTATCATGGAATATTCATATGACACGAATACTCCATAACAATCGACACTCACCTTTTGACAATCCTTACTACAATACCGTGCACATTTACACTTGGTGCATTTCGATTTGGCATACGGTGCTCTACATGCACAACAACAAAAGAAATTCCCATTATAATCTCGATTCGAAGAATTCACCGCTGTTACATCCCATCTATCACCATACAATGCCAATCGAACCGACAGGCCATTCCTATTTTGTTTGTCATTAGAAGCAATCCACGGTAATTCATCGATACTTTGAACACGACGAAGAATCGGCGTGGATACTTCCCCATACCATGATATCAATGCCGCATATGCTTCTCTTGGGAGGATCTCAAAGTGATGCCCTCTCACTAGATTACTTTTGAGTGGTACATTTTCTTCTGATTCACCGTTGTCGCTGCTGTTGCTATTGCTTCCGTGATTGTTGATTGAAACATCCAACGGGGGCACTAACCAACTGTTATTCCTCTCCAACATCAACGAGGTATTATCAATCGCACCGGGAATCACAACATCTTCACTACCACTCTCTACAGATGACTCGGAAGAACTCGATGAATCCGACGACTCTCCCTTCTTCTTATTTTTTTTAATCATCAAAACCTCCTTCTTCTCCCTCTCCCACCCCGGAGGCAACGATGCTCCCTCCGGTAAACATTGCAATAATTTACCATTCATAACATCCACTCGACAAACGTGTCTCTTTAATTCCTTTTCATTCTTCTCCTCTGAAAGGTTGTTGTCGTCGGTTGGTAGTTTGTAAGAATGAAAAAAGTTCACGTATCGGCACCATGATTCCCACCATGGCATGTTGATTAGAAAGTAGGCTTCTCCAATCTGCGGTGGGTAACTGCTGTTGCTGCCGTTTTGACTTTTTTGTGGATGCTGATCATCGGCATCGGCATCAATGGCCTCTTCGTGATGCACACGTGATAGCAATCGGAGAAATTGCTCACGTTGCTCTGATGGAGAAGGAGGAGGATTATGCGAACCACCACCATCACTCGTCCCATGATGATTGGTAGCGGTAGCATTATTGTTAGCTGCATGTCGTCCACTTCTTGATCTGCTAAATGTGGCAATGAGTCCATTTCGTTTTGGAGATTTCGGTTGAACTTCATTCTCGGGAGGTGATTTGGATGAGATCGATTTACTACTAGTACTACTGCTATTGGTGCTGTTGGGATCCACAGCAGCAGCAGAGGCACCAAGCTTGACACGATCGGATTCAATCCTCTTCAAAGCCTTACGAGCCTCCATAATTTGCTGTATCACTCCCTTTTTCATCGCACTGGTCATAGCAGTAGTAGCCTTGTTAGTATCCCCATCCTCTCGTAATTGAAGCTGCAGCAGCTCCTCGCAATGTCGAATATCTGATTCAGCGGCTGACAATAGCGCCTCACAAGACTGCAATGTATCCGAATCACCATGATCGGTAGTATTATTAGTATTTGTAGCAGCCAGCAATAATTGGGATTGACCCCTTCTGTACCACAATTTGGCATTCTCTCCTTCCAATTGAATGGCGGCGGTGCATTCTCCCCGTGCTTCTGTTAGACAATTTCGAATCTCCTCGTTGGACAGCTTGCTGTTGTTGTGATGACTATTCTTGCTGTTATTGTTGTGGCCATTGCTCTCGGCGAGACGGAGGAGACAGAGGGCCAGATTGGACCGTAGCGCCACTTCGCACTTGTTTCGTTCTTCATCGTCGTTACTGCTGCTGCTGTTGTTATCAGTGTTATCAGAGAAAGCTGCATCAAGAGACGCCAGGCCGCGGCGGTAGGAGGCGATGGCGGAGGAGAAATCTTTGGAGGAGAAGGATTTGTTGCCCTCTTCCTTGTGCTGGAGGGCCTTCTCCATTTTGGCTAAGCTAGGTTCGTTGGATGCTGATCTAATCACGGCATAGAAGAGCGATGATAGCGATTGGTGTGTAGTGGCTGATTAGCTTAGGTTGATGTCTGCCATGGTCACAGCCTCATCTTTAGAACTCTTTCTTTGGTGGATCTTCGGCGTCGCTTTAGTTGAAGATGGGTTCCTTAATTCAATGTTCAAAATGAAGAGATGTGTGGAATCACTGTGCTTTTTGCTCGCTCCTCACTCAAGATCGCTCCTTCTTTTACCATATTGCTCGCAACTTTTTTGCTCTTGCTCTCTTTGGTGTGTGGCACCACAACCATCTAGACACTTGAAGCCCAAATCCATCAGTACCTTACCAATACAATTGAAGAGATAGGTGGCTCTAAAAACAGAGTCATTGATCTATTCCTATGCTATCAAATATGTAGCATAGTAAGACCAAACAACAATGTTTGTTTTAATCAACTCATTCAAACATCAGGTTTAAATGCACCTGAGGTTACCAACCTTAGTAACAGAAATTGTAATTTACCCATTATCCATCAATACATTGCCAATTCAAGAGATATATGGCTAGAAATGGAGCCTATGATCTATATTCTATCAAATGAGTAGCATATCAATGTCAAGCAACAATGTTTGTTTTAATCAACTCCTTCAAATTTGGGTTCAAATTGAACAGGCCTTGATTTCAACATCTAGACACTTGTACTGCAGCTACTAATCAAATTAGCAACATTTTAAGAACAAATAAACAATGAATAATGATTAAATTTGTAAGTCATGGTAGAAAAGTTTGAAGAATTGAATGATGAAGTCACATCTCAAGCTGTTGCTGGCTGCAGCTGCAACTGCAACAAGTTAGTGTTTCATATTTCAAGGCAATGGTGTACTGATCAGCTAGATACTGGGTTTAAGTTTTACTTGAACATGAAGATAAAGATGCCTGGATGTATTTAGGTTTTGATAGAATGTTATGTCCTTTGCATTGTTTTTCCTCCAGAAAAACTTTACAGCTGGAATACTGCTGTTGTAGCATTAGGCAAGCTAGAAGAATCTGCAAAGTTTAAGTGCTGGAATACTGCTGTGGCTAGTATGAGGCAAGCTAGAGGAGCCTGCAACATGAGCATAACCTTGCTTGTCAAATTTATACTCTTGATGTACTTATGCTGGATAGATTAATGAGGTGAAAGAGTTGGTGTTGCAGGGTAAAAAAGATGTAGGAGAGAGCTACTATGCTTACCCAACCCATAACTCTAAGTAATTAAATCCTTAATAATCTCAGACTCTCAATACCTCTCTAGATATATATGTATCTTTCACTGGCCATTGCGGCCTCATCCCTCTGGTCATTTTTGATTTCATCAATGTACTCTTGGTATGGTCGAAGAGCCTTCTCATAGTCATCTTTGGTTGCAGAACCTTTCATGAAAAACCATTTTATATTCTCCAAAGAAGCATTATGCATTATGTCCACGTCCGCATGAAAATAGCCAATGTTTCAAGGCTTTGTCATACTTACCAGCTTCAGCTTCCTCGGCTCCAAGGATGCGCTGTGATGCATTATTTCCCTTCATTACTACCGAGCCTTCTTTGAATCTTTTGCTACAACATTGCCTATGTCAAAACATCGGGCAATGAATGACGCAGCCCTTGGAACCTAGCTCTGCTCCACGGAGGAAGTATTCTAATGCCTTTGATCTGTTTTGCACCACACCATTCTCACCGTGATAGTACAAAGCTCCCATTTCATTACATGCATGAGAATCGTTCACTTCTAACCACCTATTGAGTTGTTGGAGGGTATCTGTGTCATTTTCAGGCACTGGTGCTCAACAAAATGGGCAGGTGCTACGATAATTTTGTTTTTTATTGGCATACGAGCATCCAGTACTAATTTGTCCCCCGTGAGAAAGAGCTTCTGGAAGAGGTAGAAAACATATGGGGCTGCAATCTTTTCCACAGTACTTGACTAGCCTGCAGGCAAGACAAGCCTTTACTTCAATGCCATCGTGCTCCTCTTTGCTGCAGTTAGCACAGGCTGTGGCTATTTCGTGCCTAGCTTGTTGAATTATGGAAATACCTGTCAGGTTAATAGAAAAGCTATGATGATAATCAGGTAACTTTCCAACCTTTTAGGTGCATTCTTCATCCTTCTCACGAGCTTTAGAGTCTCCTCTATCTCTTGCTCTTTACTTTTCCAAAGTTCGATCACAACGTTCCGCAACAGGTTTTTCCTCTCTCGCTCATCAGCCATCAAAATCCTACAATTTCTCGTAACTCCAGCTAGATCGTCCTACAAAAGAGCAATCCAAGTTTTTGTCCTCATCATAAATTGCTCGCTAAAAAGTTGTCCTGCAATTACGATATCAAAATCCTACATTCTTTGTAGGATATTTTCTTAGTATTACCGGTACTATGTAGGGCCTAACCCATCTTCTGTTCACCAACGGAGAAGAC
>JALLPI010001330.1:0-10397 GCA_036939935.1 Cyclotella atomus
TAAACTAAAGCTCACAATTTTACAATTCGAATTCACTTTCGTCTTTATTTTTAATATTCTACATTATCGTCGTCCGACTGGTCCAAGTGGCTTAGGACACGCCCTGGCCAAAACTTTTCAAGGTTTCTGCCTGGGCACTGTCCAAATCCTCACTTGAATGATTTGAAATTTCAAACTGCCTGAGCCAGATTTCTAATGCCCAAGTTTTGCCTTGGCAAAAAGGAGGTTTTTGCCCAGAAATGGCGTAGCTCGAAAGCTGAGTATAGTCAGCTTATCTTGTCCCCATTTTTCTTTTGCCATGAAATGATATCTGGGATTTGGAAAAAAAGAAAAATTAAATTGGGTGCAGTAGTCTAATGTCTAAACAATTGACTGCTGCACAAGCAAAAGACTGAGCATATTAGATTAGAGTTAGATCATTTGGGATTGGGATGCAAGTTTTCTCTATTTATCTTGCAATGTTTGTTTCTTTATTCAGCTACAAAGTCCTTTGGAATTTGGTTGATCAAGGTAGAAGAAGACGGAGGATAAGAGCAATCATGACCATGGCTATTCTCTAACAAGTGTGTGTGCGCAGCTGATCTGATGACCACTGTGCTACCTACACCTGCTATGTGCTCTGTGTACTTTTCATCATGTGTTATTTTGCCTTTCACAACTTGCTGCTGTCACAGCATCACCAAAAATACTGGGGTGATATGTGCAATGCACTTCTACCAACATTAAACTTTTATCTAAACTGCAAATCATATTGCTCCCAGGTTAGCCCCACTGTCCACGCTCTGTGCTATTATATTATGTCCACATAGAAATGAGAACATATTTTTGAATCCCTCATAAGGAAGTGAGCATTGGTGAGATCAATGCACCAAAGCCGTAGAAACTTTCACACCATGTCTGCCATCAGTTGCGATCCCTCCATAGCAGCACCTTCATTGATAAGTGGCTGATGACTGATGAGATCAGTGAGAATTGCTGCCTCGTAGCAGCAAAGACTTTGACCTCACAAAAACAAGTTCCATCCTTGCCTGAACAAAAGGTACCGCTACCATCTCAGAATACTCTGCTGCCATTTCTAAGCCAGAGCAGAGGCAATTCGCCGCTTGCTGCTTGGTCTCTGTCAGTAAGAAGTCCCTGAGATTTGGTTTGGATTTGGTTTGACAAACAAGTTGTTTCCAAGATTGGTACATTGTACTGAGGAATTCGTAGATTAATTATGTTGATGCCAATCTCTGTGCCTTTTCTATCACACAACGCATCAACATGCACAAGATGATGGATGATGTCTCTCGACAGAGGTCGACTTGGCGTGTTGGCTATCATATCCTCCTCGCTCCGCACCACCAGTATGACTTCCTCCATCACCGCTTGGCACACCAAGGATGAAAGATCGATGGGAATTTTCACCGCTTTAGCCGTTGAAAGATCTTAGGTGGGTCTTGAAAGTGAGTGGACTTTACATTGAATTGATATCATAAATCGCCATACAGCTTGATACCACAGGACAATATTTGACCTCAACGAATACACCATGGCTCCTTTAGGTTCGCCAGCGAAAATAGCACCCACACTAGTAATGTCTTCTTCATCCAAGGCTCCACTTCTTCCCCCGTCGGAGCAAACTCGGACGAAACATCCACATAACAATGATGTTCTTTGCGGGCGTGGCGGAACAATTAACAGTGTGAGCATTACATATCATCAGTCTATCTATGTGTTATATCATCAAATTCGAGCTCTAACTGTGTTGTTTTGAACCTCAGCATCCTGGCAACGAACAATATCGCCTCTTCGTCGAGCGTAAGAAGCGGGTCTATCTCACTGCCCGGTTCAAGCGCGAGAAACGTCTCATTGCACAAAGCATTGTTGATGAAGTTCGAAAACTGGAACCACCAGGGCGTTTTTTGATGAAGGAAAGCAGCGGTGATTGGTGGATTGATGTAGGTGACGAAAAAGCGAGGGATAAGACTAGTCAGGCTTTGAGAGAGAACTCCATGTCTGTTCGGAGGCAGATTGAGGAGGAGTTCAAAGAAACTAGACGACAGCAGGCTAGGGAGGTGGCGATTGCGGCAGGAAGAGATCCGGTATGTGAAAAATGAGGTCAGTTGCAAATGCAATGTGCGAAACACTAAGTATTTATATTGATCATCCACAGGACAAAGCCGTAGATGAAACAATTCCGAAGCCACATCTCGAGCCTCCTCAAACTGGTGGTAAGTTTGCAACTGTGCCCAGATAATATTAGACATGTACCTCAGTTTCTCTGACGATGCTTTTCATCTCCTCTCTGTACATCAGGACTTCAACCTCCAACTAGTGGCCTTCAGCCAAGATTGACAGGCCTCCAACCCCCTGGTACTGGTTACACTGGAGCATCGGGTTATGGACCTTTATATGACGCGCAACAGCCGAATCCACCCTCTCGAACTGTCTCTCAACATGCTCCAGTTGGGCTACATCCAACCCAATATTCGGCACATCGGACAGCATATGAACAACCGCCACAAATGGCAGTTCATTATCCTCCTCCGACTTCTTACTATGCCCCCGATGGTCACAGAGCAGCATCACATCATCACTATCCCTACGCATATGGTTCCCATCCTTCACAACAAATGATGCCCACTCCAGCTTACGATCCTCATTACAGTCATCACATGCCTCCACTTCGGTCGGCTTCACCTCACGGCCTCATTCAATCTGGGCATCACATGACTCATGCTCCTCCTGTCATGGTAGATCCTCACCATCAAACTGCACACCACCAAACCGAGCCTGTTGCGCCTAGTTATCCTCAATATCATCACCAAGCGCAGCAGTCTGACCCTGTATCGGCTTTTAAGAGACGTTCATCAAAGGAAGACATGGATAGACATGTGCAATTTCAGTCAACAGAAGATCCAAGGTATAAGACAGAAAACCCTCAAGCACCTATTTTCCCGCCGTTCGAAGGTAATGAAGCAGACATACCCCTTGAGATCGGTACAAGCAAGCGCAGCCCCAAGAGGCATCCTCAACCAAGAACTCAACCGTTTCATTCAACCGAGCATATGCTTTCGGAATCACCACTGCAATATCAAGCGTTCGCATCAATGCCCCAACCATCATCACCGCAAATGCATTTCAACCAAGATGAAACACTCACTGTATCTTCTCCAAAAACTATGCAGTCATCGGCACTATCGCATACAGATATTATGTCACAAGCCACTCCTCTTACGTTTATGTCAAATACTCTGAGTCTCAAAACTGAAGACAGTCTGGCAAAGTATTTGCAAGGGATGGAAGATGAAATAGCCGGTGATGTTGGTCAAGAAGTCGAACTTGTTGCTCATGCTCCCATGCTTAACCCAAGTGAGCATTCGACAGAACACGAGACAATAGTTCCAAGACATCACCAGCGCTACCATGGATCTTTAAGTAGGAGCACTGCGGACTCTTTCGCATCAAGTAGTTACCGCGGCACCCCACCAAGACACCGCAAAAGCAGTCGGCGACGAAGGAAACATCGCAGTGCCGGTCATATCCCATCCAATAGTGGCAAGGTTCAACTGGATTTGTCGGCAGCGGCCTTTGAAGGTTCGAGAAGAGATGCCACATCCCCTACCGCTGCCGCAAGGGAAGGGCCATGTGGACAAGTTGCTGTGTCTTGCGGTGGCATGCTGCCAGTTCCTTCACCCATCGTCGGAAGGAGGCAGCACCAGGAGGCCTCATCCCCTGTGTATCCTCTGTCTCCAAATAGTCTAGACATCGACAAGATGTCCCTTTGCGGCACTGAAAATATTTCGCAGGGCGGCTCGCTGATTGGTGGCGCCTCCTTGATGAATGTATTTGAAGAACACGATAGTCTCGTTGGAGCGAATGCGTTGATGGACATGTCTGTGTCTTTAGGCTCTGGAGCACCTTCAAGTGCCAGTAGTCTCAAGATGGGTCTTCAGCAGAATGGAGCTCAATATGGCGACCAGGAGAGCTTGATGGGAGCAAGTGCATTGATGGATTTGTCAGTCGGCAGTGCGAGTGCGAGCCACAGTAGAAGCAGCTTGTCAGGGAATGGTAGTAAAACACACAGTTCTAGTGACGGGTCATCCAGCAAAAGAAATCGTCGACCACTTTCTCCGGCTTCCATTGACAAAAGATTTGCAAGTGATGCCGATCACCAAGCCGCAGCGCAAGACCAAGGATGGACATGGGAAGGAAAGAGTACCCAAGAGTGATAATGTAGATGAATGTAAAAAATCTAGAGGTATGCTAAGATGTTAATGAGCACATTGAAGCTCACATACACAATAACCTAGCTAGAACTAGATACATACATATGCGAACGATGGCATCATCCTTAGCAGATAATCTTTGTTCATTTTTACATTCTTCATAACAACTAAGTCTTAACAACATCATCATCTACACAGTTAGTAACCACCGAATCGGTTGGGTCTGCTGTTGTAAGAGCTGGGACGCAGAATACCGTTTCCTGTTGGCGATGGGTTTGGTGGCATGTGACTCATTGGATTGAATCTTGGACTCATGCTCTCCTTCATTTTCATCAAGTCCGCCTCCATCATGGCGCTCTTCCTTCTCATTTCAACCAGTAGATCTTCTTCATCTTTCTGTTTATTTTCGTCAAGTTCAATACGGCTTCTTGTATGAAAGTCATTACTCCTTACAAATGGCGTGTTATGGCTTTCATTACCTCTTGCCCAGTCGCTTTGAAACATGCCGTGACTATTCTCATCTCTATTCCCAATCATGATTGATGATGGTGATCTCAATGCACCTGGACCGTTCGTGTTCATCATGTTGTAATGGGGCGTGCTGTGATCGTTTCCCCGAGAGGTGGGTGAAGGCGCGAAGTATGATTGGAATCCTTGACTGCCAGCTAAACTAGCCGTCATGTTGCCGCCATGCATCCTCATAGGAGAAGTTGGGAGATTCGTCAATCCAAATGAGCTCATCGCATCACTACTCCAATTTGGATTAGACAACCTCGGAGAAGGATTATGAAGTCCACTTGCCATATTACTTGATAAATTAATATTCATAATGCCGCTCTTGGGTGACGCAATGCCCATAATTTCGTTGAACTTTTGATTTACCAGATAATCCGGGGAATCAAAAGCTGAACCATCTGCACGAGTTGCATCAGTTGACGTTCTAGCAAGCTCTCGATTGTGACGCTTTACGGCTTTAAGTTCTGATTCCAATTCTTCTCGTGCCTTCCGTAGCGATTGCTGCTCTGACCTCAGTTGGTTTAGCTCAATGTTTTCAACATAAGATCGCGTTGAGTGTTTCGTGTCTTGGATTTGTTGCACGCTCAGTGTATCATGATGAGGAGGGGATTGAAAAGACGCAATCGCTTTGGAATCAGGTGGATCAGCTGCGATATGTGAGGTGTTATGATCAATATTCAGTCGCAGCTGGTCCGAGTATTGATATGTACGCTCAGATGAAGTGACACGAACACCATTTGTATCATTCCGAGTTGTTGGTTCTACTACAGTTTCTCCGGTGTTAAACGAAGGTGCCTTGACAGTATCAAGCATCTGCTTCTTCCAGTCGTCATATTTTGCTTTCTGAGTATCGTGCTCAGCTTCCTTTTTTTCATTCGTGAGCTTGCTCATCACTGGGCTTTCTTTTGGCTTGACTAAATTCAAATGGTGATGAGGCTTCGGTTTACACCCGTTCATCAGCAAATCCACAACCGCTGCCCCTGCTGGCATGCATCCCACGCGTGGTGACGAGTACTTAAGATCTTCAATATTCATTTCAAAGCCCTCTTCTCTAAACCCTCGCACATTAGATTGAGGTATTGCATACCCAGTGTATCTCATAGTGGAGGAATCTTCTCGTTGATCCGAGAAGTTCATGTGCTTCGAACTATGTGCATTCTTCTGTGGGACCGTCTTGCGTTTCACGTACACTACCTCGGCGTCGTCAACTGCGCTCCCCCCACAGCCACATAGGTAGCCGACATCATCTACTGTTGTTCGAGCACAGCTTTTCCGTCTGTTATCTATCATCATGGCTTCGGTATAGTCATCTGATGGGGCAATTTCCATTTCAGGCAAGGATGGAGATCGTATTTGAAGAGAATGATGATGCTCTTGCGGCTGATGCCGAACATATTCATCTTCGCTGGCAACCACATAATGATCCATGTGTAGACCGCGAATGACACCACTGTTACCTGCCATTGTTCAGTCTCGTCGAATTTTCCCACTTGAGGAGAGTCGAAAGAGTATTGAGACGCTACGGTTCAGTTTTATACTTCATGCAGAGGATCATTTGTGTGGAGAGCTCCTTACCTGAAACAGTTCCTTCCGCTATCAATCCACTGGAGGCCACTGGGCTGGGTTCATTATTGATGCATGAGCTTTGTGTTTGAAGTTCCTGACGTTGGAAGCAGTTTTGAGTGAGCGATTGATGATCAGACAAGGTAATATTTGGGAATCTCCAATACATTACCTTTAACATTTAATAGATCTTTTTTGAACTTGCGTTGAACCGAAGCCTTCTACCTCTGTTGTAGAAAATCCGAACTTACGAAAAATTAGTGGAACATGAACTTTGGGAATATGGCATCCCCATCTGTACCAGCATCATCAGATACAAAAGAAGGTATCTAACGTGCATGAAATTCTTGATGGGACTTTAAAGCATATTGATTGTGATATGATTTTGCGTATTGTGATATGCTAATATTATCATGATGAATGATATTGAAGCTAATTCAATGCACTTCATTTACAAATGTGTAGAGCTATTTGTGACAGTATGAAATGCTAAAATATGTAGAAATCTCATCAGGAATGTTATGGCTGTATTTGGTGAGGGCTGTATTGTTCTGTCATAGAAAATATGGGCATTGCTGTCAATGCCAATTGGTACTGCAGTATCGGTGGCAGAGCGCGCAATGCTTACCTTTTGTATTATTTTTACTATTACTATACAAAAATGATTACATAACGCAGAAGTTAATGAGGGCAGTCTACCTGTGCGGGTGTTTGTTGTTTTGATTGATACAATCAGTGGTACCGTTCATCAATGAAGTTGGCTCCAGTGTTGAGTCCCAGCTTTTACACAGAACTCGGGAGTTCCCCCAAGGGAGCTCCCCCAAGTTATTGTGTCGCTGTGACTTGGGGGAGCTCCTTGAAATTGGAGTCGAACTTGGCGGAGCGCCCTACTTGCGGAACTCATGGGCCAAGAGTTCCGCAAGCAGGGAGTTCCCTCAACTCTCCGTTTTTGCAATTCCATCGCCATCGATATCAACACCCCCCGCCGCCTCTCCACCAATTCCAGCAGCTCCAGTCCACACAAACTACAACCATTTGCCACGAGACTAGCCTACAATGTCTGCTGACGTCCCGCCACTGTCAGCTGTTGCTGCTGCAGCTGCCGCTGCAGCTGCCGCTGCCGCTGCCTCCTGCCCCTACGCACCACCAGCACCAGAATCCGGATGCGCCACCGGCTCGTACTGCTCTGCTCCCTCCGATGCAGATCTCTCGCAGAGCACCCATCACTGCTTCAAATGCAAAGGGCGCATCCACTGTGAGCTCTTCTGCGGTATGAAAATGAAAGATTTCAGACGTGTGATAAAGGAGCCCATCAAGAAGGAGCTTCTCTCTCGCCAATTATACATCAAGTGGGTTGAGGAGATTGATACATTGGTGGCACATCATAAGGGTGTCCAAGACAACCCTGACTGCAAGGAGAAGTCATCCTTTCATGCTGATGTCGAGGCTTGCTTTGCCAGCAAGCCAATCTGCAAATTTTGCATCAACCGCTACAGAAGGCTGTTGGTTGAATCAAACAATGCTCCATCTGATTCTGATGAGGATGCTGCCTCCAAACCATTTCATAAGGGTCCAACCACCGGACAGGAAAAGCCGCAGCTGGTAAACTGAAGAAGGCGGAGAAGAAAGCACCACCTAAATCTCCAAAGAAGAAGCCAGCTACCTCCGCAAAGAAGAAGACTTCAAAGAAGAAAGCAGCAGAAGCAAGCAAGCCAATCAAGAACTCAATCTTCAGATGCATCCTGTCCACGAAAAAGTCCCCTGGACTCAAATCACCTACCATCCCAAGCCCAAGGAGAAGCTTTGTGCGCGGAATTATGTCTCCACATCTTGCGCGGGTTAGCAGGTTTGGCCTTTGTCATTGTCATGTATGTTGGTTGGGATGGTTGATTGTAAGTACTTGTCTTGTATGTGCAGTTATAGTTGCCATATCATTCACATGTATTGTTTGCTTGTCAGTGCGCAAGGATGCAGATGTAGCGGAAGTGATCAAGGAGAACAAGTGCAAGATGTTTAATCCCTCGGACATCTTTCCTGACACCCGGTATGGCAAAGTTGCTCTGCAGAAGGAGTTGGCAAGGAGGACAGCTGTGATGAATGCTAGAGAACACGAACCCATTCCCCGGTGCGAGAACTATACAATCATCCAGCTTGTTTCAGAGCTTCAAAAGTGTCCTCACGAACAAGCCAGACTACTGGGCTGGATTCAAGCAAGAGTTGCGAGACCATTATCTCTTCACTTCCAACAGCACCGAGGCTGATGTCTACAAGCAACTGCAGCTGTGTGAAGCGTGTATTCACGTATCTGTGCTCGAGGATTTCAAGCAGCGCAACAGGCAGCTGCTGGCTCACAAAATTGGCAACGCTCCACGCTCCTATTACGACAAGGTTGCCAACCTAGATAACTCTGATGAAATCCTTTACACAATTGACATGGGGTACTGTTTATGGAGAGCCATTTCACGAGGTTATAGCGCTCAAACCTCATGGGGGTCCAAAGACTACTGGTTATGATGTGAAGCAGCACGTGTACGACATGAAGAGGCCATTTACTTGGATTATGGAATCAATTCTTGCCAGTGGTAGTGGTAGAAGTAGAAACGATCGGGTGAAAGACTTTTGCCAGAAGCCGAGGTTGGATGCAAATAGAAAGGTGATTGCATTGGGTAATGTTGTGGGCTATTTCTTTGTGCGTTGTAAGGGCCTTGGGGGAGTTTGGGAGTCGATGATAGCCAACACAATCAATGATGATTTTGCTGGAACTATGGACAATGTTGGCTACATCGAAACACCACAACCAAAAGGTCCAATCAGCACAAGAGCTCAAACAGCAACAAAAAGAAGGCCAAGTCTTCTGATGGAAATGAGTCTGACAGTGAAGATGCCAAAATTAACTTGCCCAATCGTCTGGTGGGCAATCAGGAGCGTGCCTCATTGGAATCACTCATCAGCTATGTGAAGATGCAGATTAGTGATGATCAGAAGCTGTTGGTTATGCTTGAAGAGAGTATGAAGTCAGGACGTGATGAGGTAAGAGATATTGAGAGGGAACTTTGACGTGACAATGTAGATCGAGATAAATACTGCGAGGATAGATACTGGAGCGAGGCTAATGAGTCATACAAAGGAAAGCAGCGTCAGATTGAAGAGGTAAGACGCCGTGTTGATGAACGCAAGGCAGAGATGAAGACTCTAGAGTCTCAACTGAAGGAGGGGTTTGACATTATCACTGCTGTCACAATAACTGCTGCATCAACAGCAAAGGCTGGCACCTCAAAGTCTAAAACTGCATTTGCATCATTCAAACTTGATGACAGTCAGAAGGAGGGCAGTCTTAATGGAACTGATGAAGAGTTTGACAAGAACTATGAGGTACAGCAAATGGGTTCTTTGGAGGAAGAAGAAATATCACTACTTTACTGCTGGTCTAGCAAGTATTTTTATCAACCACCATCTGCACCATTCGTCTCATTGGTGTAGTTCCATAAACAACTCTCCTCCTCCTCCTCCTCCTCCTCCTGTCCTTTTCCACATCATCAAAATGATGGCCAGAGCCCAGCAAGTCTTTGGGGCATCTGTCTTTGTTCAACCTCACAGCATCAGCCTTTGCCCTCCATGCACGGTACTGAATCCTCTTCTCATCCTCCGAGTACGGGGGTCCTGCATTTCCTTCCACAGTGATCAATGTAATAATTGTGTAATCTCATCAAGCACATAACAATTGCAGGAACCTTCTTCATGGAAATAGACATTGGGCTACGAAGGATGCCAATGCGATGGACCACAATACTAAAAGCTCTCTCGATGGTAATCCTGACCTGAGAAAGATAAAAGTTGTATGCATCTTGATACTGCGGCAGTGTTTTACCAGGAATTGGAACAGCCATAGTATCAGACTCAACAAATGCACCGTCACCTACAATCGCGTAATCTTTGAGAACAATTTCTTGATCGGGGTCTTGCAGTTTCCAGTTTCATACCCAACTTGGAAGTTATCCAGGCTGTATAATCTGAAGTAGAGCCAGGATGCTTCACATCTGCCCATCTAAACTTGCAATTGTAATCACAGCCCGCCATGAGCAGTACTCCATACTTATCTTTCCTGTA